>JAJDFE020000058.1:0-88847 GCA_021527465.2 Geoglossum glabrum | reverse complement strand
CATCCCCCATCTGTGGGGCTTCGATTCATTTAAAAACAATCTAAACGCAACCCTGTGGAGACTATCTACCCCTCTTTTCCCCCCCCCCCCCCCCCCCCCCCCCCCCGAGTTTAGTGGACCCCGCAAAGCAGCCCGATATCAACAGAGATAGCCCCTACTCAATGGGGTACACCAGATCCAAAGAAGGCCAATTTCCCACCCTCTCAGCCAGTTCCGATACCCACGGTCCTCGAAACCCAAGCTGCCACAGCGTAAGTAGACGAAGGTGGTTTACAGAGCTCATAGTTGCATCCCCCCAAAACAAGAAACTCGGGACTAGTATCGCCAAGATATTGTGGGCAGCCTTGATACCGAATTTCGAAAGTCGCAAGCAACAAACCCATAAACACCTCCCACAGGCTACTAACGGCGAGATCCCCAAGCTGTCCGGAATATAGTCAGATATACCCAATTAGTGGAGAGAAATCCAGGATTTTAGCTCAAGAGTCGACCGCAGTCTTTTCTCGAAAGATTGTATTTTGTGACCATTCTCATCCGGTGAGATTCCTTCTCCGTCCCACACCGCGAATACTCAACTGCGGTCAGATGCCCATTGACGAATTTCCACACGACCCAAGGATGCCTCCAGAAGGTGAAGCGCCGGACACTAGAGCTGCTCGTCAGTCTCCCAGGTCTAGAGACTAGGGGGTTCATAACACGCTATAGCTCACCAAACCCGCATCATGTCTGAAGCCCATCCGGCCAAGACTACCCAAGGGCAACCAACTTACCTACGAGCGCCAATCCGCCGCCTAGTGCATCCACTAAACTCTCTTAAACTCTCGGTGTATCCCACAAGCCGACGCCCCCCTTTCCCCCCCTCCCAACGACTTTCACAGCCCGGACGCACACACATACCACCAGCAGGCAAGATCGCACTACTACTCACCAAGCTTCATACCAAAACCCACCCATGCAACCTAAAGAGCTCGCCAGCCAATATACCCCCTCCCCCCCCTTAATAACAAAAAAATAAAAATAAAAATAACCATCAACAAAAAACCAGCACAGATATCAACGCTTTCAAAGGGAAGGAAAGAGAGAGAGAGATTAATTCTGATAAATAAAATAAAAAAATTACTTCTGAGGTAAGCTGGCTTATCGATTGAGACATCCCCTCCCCTCCCCTCCCCCCCTTAAGGCATAGGGGGTGATTATACATACACACACACACACACATATATATATATATATATATATATACCCCCTAAAGGTTAATTTTTTATTTTTTATTTATTATTTTGCCCGGGGCAAAATCCACTGATAAACATCAACGACGACAACAACAACAACAACAAGAACAACAACAAGAACGGTGGTGATAGTAATAATAACATACAGCACATTGTGTGTGTACTAGACTGGTTATATATATATATATATACAGAGAGAGAGAGAGAGAGAAAGCACGCGGCTTTTAAAGCTAAGGTTTGGATGGCATGTATATACGCCCAGGAAAAAGTTCGCAACACCGCGCTACTTTCCCTCCGTCTATAGAGAAACTCCGGTACTACCCGAGCTTAGGGGTGGTAAACAACCCATAGGTAATGGCGTGATTTTCCTGGAAAATAGGATAAGTAAAATAAAAAGGATAAAGATATTGGTTGGAGTGCCGAATATATTGCCTTGGTCGGGCTCGCTGCTGCTATCATACCTCCGTTTGAGAGAGCTTTAGGCAGAGGAATAACGTCTATTATTAGAGTCTCGTTGTTTGATTCGATATATTGCATACGTAGGGGTCTTGTTGGTAAGGCTAGCATGTGAGAGAGAGAGAGAGAGAGTCGGCGTCGGAGCACCAGTCCCTAAACCGCGGTGGCGGGAAAAGCGTTCGTGGCTCCGTTTTTCTGCATATGCTTCCCACTGACCAGCTTCATTAGAGAGGTCGAGGGCCATGTATGGGGCATGTATCAACGCACCTCTAAATCCCACCAACCCAATCAATTGTATTGCCCCTAGTATATTAAGCATCAGCCACCCTCTAATTAAAGCCATGCGTGGTTGTGCCGAGCGAGTGGCACAATTTAGTTTGAGCTCCTTGCGTTGCCGGGCTCGCGTTAGGTCCGGGATTCCGGAGGTCTTGATGGGATCCAAAATCCACCACCTGGTGCTCAGCTCCTCGACCCGGAAGTTCATTCCACAGGATCCCTACCGCCCCGAGGCAGCGGTAAGGTTCTACGGAGCGTCCCGTATCATCTTCCACACCAGCGTATCTTGGTTTCTCGTAGGCTAGCAAGCAAACCGGTACGACTCGATTTCAGGTGCCGGATTTGGGCAACGGGAGTCCGACTGAAGGTCGGCTGAAGTGCCACCGGCAAGGCAAAGGCGGGACCGCGGTGGAACGGTGCCACGGTGGCGAGCAAAAGAAAGCCAGAGTCTTGACCTATAGCTGCTCCGGGCCCCCACAGGGCGTCTTGATTCAACTCCTAGCCTGACGGTTCAGCTATCAACTGAAAGCAAGGCTACCAATTCCCATCCACCCAGCGTTACTCCCGCCCTCACAGCCATCACAGCCCATAGTTTCGAGGGGCAGGTGAGCCCAATCCGGCGCCAATCTGGCATCCACAGGCTAAATCGCCTCCGGGCAGAATCCCCCGAAAGAGGGAAACCACCAGGGAAGACCACGGCGGGATCTCCCACACCGCGCGGCCGTCGGGAATCGTCCCGATGCAAGTGTAGATCCCCCGGTATGCACAATATACGAAGCAAGGAGACCCGTTGTTGGCCTGGAAGCCGCGCGATGGGACCGAGAGTGGACAGGCCGATTGGGCAGGTCGCCGTCGCCACAGCGGCGTCCATTCGCATCTCATGTCCCGTGCGCCTCGTGTCTCTCGCCCGAGGGTTTTCTTTTTCACCCACATCATCATCATCTATTTTTTTCCTTCGCTGCTTCGACTTGTCTCATTCGCCCACGGACTTGCGACAAAAACGAATCAAATCGCCACTTGTCGCTACAACTCTCTTCCCACCTCCTCTATAGAGCAAGCAAGCAAGCAGCCCACGTGTAGAACCGGGGAGTCGGAGTGGGGGTCGCAAAAGGTTGGGGGTTGGTATTGGTGGGGGGGGCGTTCCGGAAGCAGAAAAACCTTCCCAAAAATACCGTCCTGAACGAATCCACCCTCCCTATTACCTATTCGCCATAGACCCATAGACCCATAGACCCAGCAATGACAAGTGTTCTGTGCATATCATGGTACAGTAAGTACATGGGACATTGCCCGGCATAGAACGCGTGGTGCATCAGTCGAGAGGACGTCTGCCGCTCGCGGCTTGCACTTTGGCGGAGAAAAGTAGTCTCGCATGGTGAAACAGTGTATATTGTGTAGTGTATATACTATATATAGTTATAAATAGTATAGAGAGTGGAGAGAGTGGAGAGAGAGTGGGAGAGAGGAGAGCCAGTGAGTAAAATGCGCATTGTGTGATGCGAGATAGTAGTGACAGGAGTTTACTACGCATGAGTAACTAAATTCCTCGTCATTTAAACACATACACGCGCACACACACACACACACACTATATGGAGGTCAAAGGAGAGCGAATTGCATTGCTGAGTTGTTATGGAACGTACGGATGGATGATGGATGGCCGCCGTAATACAAGTACATGACTTGTTCGTGCATGTACTTGTATGCTTTTACTTGTACATGTACATGTACATGTACAGTACATACAATATAACGTTAGTATGTGACAATCAGATTATGTAATGCTGGCTGGGTGCGGGGTCCAGAGTCCAGAGTTGTACTCGCCTTCCCCCCCCCCACATAACTAACTCTAACCCCCCCAACCCCCCCGACCGACCGACCATGTACCTGTACGTGTACATATACATGTACATGTATATAGCACATGGACAGCACAGCACATGTACAAGTACATACTGCTACATTGCACATGGATATATATATATTACACTTGTGCATATTCCTAATTTTAAGTCCATCACTAAAAAACCTCGGCCTTGTGGACTTGTTCAAATTCGGCGACAACTCCACTACAACCCAGTCAGCTACCGTGCCCTCGTGTATCTCGTACTAGTTGCATGTACCCCAGGTCTCAGGCCAGGCCCACAAGAAACGTTACTATGTACTACTATGGCATATAGTACTCTCCTCCCTCCTCCTCCTCCTCCTCCTCCTCCTCCTCCTCCTCCTCCTCCCCCGCTTCCAGCCCGCGTGGTCAGGCCTTGAACAAAAGAAACTCTCTCCCTCCCTCTCTCGCTATCTCTATTTCTAGACATTACTCCGTCATCCAACCCAGTGCCCACGTTACCACCACCACCACTCTGTACCACCGAGGGCCCATTGCGTCTAGAATGCGCCGCTGCTACGTAATTTACTTTGTACGTGATTCTAGCAAAAAGTGCCCTGTGCCCTGTCCCTGCCGAATCCGCTCTCAAACCCCAAACCTCAAACCCCAAAACCCAAATCTCGCACTCGCCCTCGCACATGCACACGCACAAGCACACAAGCACACAAGCACACAAGCACATACTTTGTAGTACACACCGACTACTGTGTCGTGCTCCCCGTGTCTCGCATCCCGTCCCAATCCCCTCATCTCTCTCTTTGCGCCATGGGGATCAAAGCGCCCCCCCCCCTCTCCTCACCGACGAACCCATAGCTTGCAACAGGATTTTCCCCCCGCACAATAGCTCAGAACAAGCGTATGCACATGCATGGCACGTTGTACCGCTGCCTGCTGCCTCTGTGTCTGTGCACAGAAACCACGCGCGTTCGAGGTTTCAACGCCCAAAAAAAGAAACGACAAGCCCAAGTCGCCGGCTGGCCCCCAAACAACAGCCCCGTCTAGTTGTAGTCACTAGATCGCCATAGGAAGCTATCCACACACTATCTTACTCTATACCCGCGTTCTAGACCGGTGAACTGACCTGTCCCCCAACCCCAACCCCCACCCCCCTCTCCGCGCCAAAAACACAGAACCGCGCACAAAGCTCCGACAGCGTTCAGACGAGAAAGGAAGGAAAAGGAGACCAGAGAAGAAAAAAGAACAAGAAAAAGAAAGAAAGAAAGAAAGAAAGAAAGAAAAAAACCCTGCGCTAGCGCCATGCATGTATAGTTAGATAGTTTGTTAGTGTTAGTTGTTACGACGAACGGGGGAAGGGGTTAATAAGGTTTTGACTAGAAAAAGGCTGACGAAGCTTTTAGTTGTTCCAAAACACACCGCACAAATGGGAAAAAAAACGAAAAAAAAAAAAACGTTTGTTAATAATAATAATAATAATAATAATAATAATAAATAAACCTAGCCCTGAACCTGTATCCATCCACACATCCCCATCTCAATGCCCGATCCCAGCCAAAAGCCCGGAGAAAGGAAAAGAGTAAGACCAAAAGAATCTGTTGGGGGGAGAGGGAGAGAGAGAGAGGGGGAGGCCTGATTCGTAATTATCGGCGCGCACGGTGCTATATAGTACATCCGGCTCGGCGGTGGATTGAGGGGGAGGCGCACACGCGCGTGCCGTTGAGAACGGGGCGGGGGCGGGTCGTTGTGCTCAACCCCGCAGGCAGGGGAGGGGGGATACATACATATACATACACACATACATACATACATACATACATACATACAAGCAAGTAGAAACACGCCAACATCCCGTCTAGCGGGCTGAAGAAGGACAAGTTTTTTTATAGCCAGTCAGTTGGGCGTCAAAGCCCGAAAAGAAAAAAATAAAAAAAATAAAAAAAAAAAAAAAGAAGAATGATCATCATCATAACGTAATAGAGTAATAATAATAATAATA
This sequence comes from Geoglossum glabrum, assembly GCA_021527465.2. Lineage (NCBI taxonomy): Eukaryota > Fungi > Ascomycota > Geoglossomycetes > Geoglossales > Geoglossaceae > Geoglossum > Geoglossum glabrum. The sequence goes on along the minus strand of JAJDFE020000058.1, from coordinate 83,044 downwards.
ATAATAATATAGCGGGAGTGAGCTATGTGATACCCCAGAAGAAGAAACAGGGTTTTGTAGGGTATGTTTTTTTATTTTTTATTTTTTATTTTTTTTAATTATTTATTCTCACAAAATAGGGTTAGTTACACACACACATATATCCGTGGGGCAAAAAGGAAAGAAGGAAGAAAAAAGAGAACAACAACAAGTTGGAAAAAGCCGGAAAAGGAAAGAGACGAAAAGGAAGGTAGATGGATGGATGGAGGGGGGGGGGGGGAAGCGAGAGAGAGGGAAAAGAAGAAGAAGAAAAAAAAAGAAGAGAGAAAGAAGAGAGAAAGAAGTGTGGGTGAGGGGTTGGAGAGGGGAGTGGGGGGGGGGGAAGGGAAGGGAAAGGAGGAGGAGGAAATGCTGACCGGTTTCGGACAAGAGGTGCAAAGGGCCATGTTCTACATTGAGAGAGAGAGAGAGAGAGAGAGAGAATATTCCATTCTCCATTTTCTCTATTCTCTATTCTCTATTCTATTCCTCATCCTATCCCATCCCATCCCATCCCATCCCATCCCGACAGGGGGAAGGGGAGGGGGGAGGGGGGAGGGGAGGGGGGAGGGGGGAGATGGGGAGAAGGGAGGAGAAGGTGGTAGTTTTAAAAAACGTCAAGGGTTACTACTACTACTTTGTACTTTCTCGCCTGTCTAGTGGAAGAATGGAATAGAAAACCGAAAAAAATAAAAATAAAAATAAAAATAAAAAAGAATAAAAAAAAAAACAAGAAAAAAAAATAAAAAAAACTCCTTGGCACCAACCAACAGCAGAATACCAACCACCAAAAACCCCGCCCCCCTACCTCAATAAAACAAACAAAAATAAACTCCACCACAACGCGATTAAACATGGCAAATTATCAACCCCCACCATCTCCCGCACCCTCACATTGTGGCGCTGCTTACTCCCCGCGCAGGATCCGCAGCTAGCTTATCTAGGATCTCCATTCTGTTTTCAGCCATGACCCTTTTGGCGGTGATGCGCTCCGGGTAGTTCCGCATGAACATATTGGTAAAGTGCGTCCCGTAGTGGATACCTGGTTTATCATTCGCCGCTTCATGGCCATAGTCTCGCAACGGCCTGACGACCGAATTGAAGTTGGGCTCGTGGAAATAGGCAAAAGCGTAGCGCTCGCGGGTGTTGAGTCCGACTTTGTGGGGGGTGGAAGGGAGGTGGTCTCGCGTTAGGTATTGCATCATGTCTCCTAGGGTATCGCGTTTAATGTCAGTTTATAACGTTGCGTTTTGTGGGTGTGTTTAGCATCTGGCGTTTGGCACATCGACATGTACCCATTCCATGGATGACGTATCTGCGTGGTGCATTCGTAGGCTCTCGTGTGCCTGTGATGCATATATGCATGTGCAGGGGGTAAGGGCATGGAGGCCCGGGGGGAAGGGAGAAGACATGTCTTACCTGGAAACACCGTAAGGACATTCTCGACCGGGGGTACGTAGGTCCAGTTTCCGTCATTCTCCTTGAATCCCGCGGCACTCTTCTCCCAGTTATGGAGTTTCTCTCCATCGGTCGGCGGTCGGACGAAAAGGCCGCCAACCTCGTCTTGCCCAGCTATGACGAGGAGGCCATAATCTGTGTGCGACCCGATCCCACGCCCAGCTTTCCCTTTGCCGTTCGTCCGGTCCACTTGTGGGAAGCGGAGAACCCGCATGTGGTGCCAGCCGTCGTCCGTTAGATCTGTCAAGGCATTAGGATCCTCTAATCCTAGACCCAAGGCAGCGAGCTTAAGGAGCTTTTCCCCAGACTCTCCCAGGAGAGACATCAGGTTTTTCATGGTTGTGGCGTAGTTGTTGTCAGGCCATGGGCATGGGCCGTGGCAGGGCCACTTGCTCTGCACGCGGGGGTCGGTAAGGGGGAGATCCTTGGTAACGGTGAAAATCTCCGAGTAGTCGGCGACTCCATCCGTGAGTTCCTCGCCGGAGGCAATATAACCACTGAAACTCTGGTCGTCAACGTGTCTGGCCTTTTCCCCATAGGGTCGGCGAAAGAAGCTCTTGCTCGCCTTAAAGGCTTTACGCAACGTTGCACCCTGAGCCGGCGTTAGAAAGATCTGGAATATGCCGTCCTTACGCCAGGTATCAATCATCCTCTGGCCTAGGGCCAAGTCGGAATGACTTCCGACGACTTCTTGTGGTAGTGCGAATGTCGTAAGGCGACCAACTCTAGCAACGTGATTTGGTGGCATTGTTCCTCTAGCCACTGGAGGCTCAGTAGCAGATGGCGACGGGTGTACTGTTGCAAGACCTCGAGTCCATGACGGTGCCACCACCGGCCGTACCACGACAAGGGAATGCTTCCCCGTCTGGCTGGTGATTGTAAAAGCTCGTCGGAACATTGTATGTCCTAGATATGATAGGGGGGTCTCTCGTAGAGGTGTATGTTGTCAAAGAGTTTGCAAGATAGTAAGAGCGTAGACTTGTGATTGTCAGGGTTCAGCTCAGTCTGTATTGAGGAGAGGGGGAGGACTCCGTCTGGTTGAGGAGAAGGGAAGAGGGACCGTCCGAGCAACACCAGGCCATTATATATACTTGAGATTTGGGGGGTATTGTGGACCAGACCAATGATTTACAATTGGTTGCTACCTTGAGGGCCGCCGGCCACGGAATTGAGTGTGGTCGAATATGTGATGTAGGTCCGGAACTAGTGATGCATCACGCCCCAGGCCAAGCCCATGCCGACTTGCCCAAAACGCCCCGTGCGGTATGTTGTTTTGTGAGGAACCGGTCCAGGGTCAAATGGGCAATCCTGCGATCTAATTTTGTTCAATCCATGTTAGGAGAGGGAGGTGGGAGGTGGCGGCGGCTCACCCCGCCTCATCATCTCACTTTCTGCTTATATATTCTTTTTTCCTTGGTTCTTGCAGATGCTGTATTCCCCGTCGATGTAACCAGGAGGTGGAGGAGACGTCCTCCCCATCCCGCGTTTTCCAAGGCCGATGTTTTCTGGGAGGCCTGGCTTCCCCGCGACAAACTCTCCTCCATGTCGATCAGGCCATGCAGTCCCTGCCGTCTCCTCTATAGCGTGATAGGCGTGGATAGTGAATCATGCGCATTCGCCTGCCCTCATTAAGAGACAGCGTCAGGGTCACAACTGGGTTTCAATGGAAAGCGAATGCCTGGTCCCCTGTCTTCCCATCGTCCTTCGTTAGCGTCCCAGAACAGCCGGTTTGTTAATGTAGCGAGTGAAGGAAAAGTTCCAGTCAGCCGGATAGAGATTGATGAACGATCTCCCGTTCCTGCGGAAACAGAGCTGCCACACCGCTCCCCCAGAACTAAGAATAATCCAGAAGCCTCTGCGCAGTCCTTGGCTGGGGTGCGTCCTCCAATTCGTCCTCCAACGCGTCCTCCAGTGCGTGCAGCAAGCGGGGCGCGGGACGGGCAGAGAATAACCTGGACACGGACGAGGATCTCGGGTAGCTCTCCTATTGCCCTGCCATCTCACCCCGAACCGCAACACCTAGTCGCTACGTAGCTACGATAAGATTTTGCCATCCATCCCGTGAGGAGTACTTCTACGTATGGACGATACGGTCGCAGCTGAAGTCCGGGGCCGACTTCCTGTTTCCTCGGTCACCATTGGCGGCGTGAGTTGGGAATACTTTGCCCCTTCGGGCTTCATCGCCGCGCCTTTCAAATGGGGGCAGCACGGACCTATGGCATATTTCCCTTCTGCGACTTATACATAGAAACGGCGAACTTCACTCCACAGTCTCCTTGTAGAGAAGCCCGCAGTAGGCAACCGCCCTGGAGAAATCTACGCTGCTTGAAATACAAGGTACACTCCACCCGAGGCTCCAATCCACCCCCCCCCCCACCTCTCCCGTGGGTCTCCACTCCAGCGATGCTCAACCACGTTGGCGCGCAGAGGACATAAGCACTATGATGTGCCAATCGCGCCTGCATACAGTCGAGTCGCAGGTTTCATCTTGTCATGCGACGACGATCCTTCAAACACCTTCTAGAAGGTCTGCTAGCGGCGATCCCGCCCGACCTCCCTCGGAAACACCACGTCCACCCCGGCGGGACGTGTCTGGATATTTCGGGAAGGGGGTCAAGATAGACAGGTCAAGATAGATGGGTGCACATCGTAATATCTCGATCGATGTGGTGGGTGCTGTCGTTGCCCGTTTGCTGAGGACGGTTCGAGATTTCTCCTGTGCCCTCAGTGTTGCAGAAGATACCGACTGACTCGCGCTAAGGCCTCTCGCTATCTGAGAACGATCTCTACTCTGTACAGATGCAAGATACCCAGCAGGCAGCTGCCATTCTATCCCCGCGCCGGATTAAAGTCTCGCAGAACCCAAAGAGATCGTCGAGCTTCAAAGCAAGCGGAAATGCCATGTCCTCCCCGACATGCTTCTGGCGCGTCTGGAGAGGAATAGCTCCCTAGGACACCGACGCCACTAGGACATAGAGCCCCTTTCATGATGCCCTTGTACGGAAGACGTCTCCTTGTTATCTATTATAAGCCCCACGGCCCGCGTTGCTGACCCCCAACCGAGTGGGCTTGCAATGATCCCGAACAAAGCAATTATAATAATAGCTCGTCGGTCGGGAGTAGTAGCGGCACACCGCCAAGATCGGGAACGAGATGGGCTAGAACTGCCGACGGGCCCCACAACCTCTCGAGATGATGCCCGCAAGACAGCTACTCCCTGTAAACCCTGTGTAGCAATCAACAATCGATATGACCTCGAAAGCTGCGCGCAAGAGGAAGACATCAGTGCCTACTGACTTTGATGGAGATGCCGTCGAGCAGCGAAAACGTGATAAGAAGCGTGTTCAGAACCGGCTCTCGCAGCAATGCTATCGGGAGAAGCAGGCGTCCTACATCAAGCAGCTAGAACGTTTCGTCGAGAATGTCCAGGCGGCCGGGTCCGGGTCGGCGGATATTCCCTCGCAATTGCAAGAGATGCAGAGGAAGCAGCTTCGGTTGATGAAGGAGAACCAGGAGCTGCGGGAAGCTATATTGCGCATGCGGAAGAAGCTGTTGAGCCTGAGTACGGCAGCTTCCACGTCTGCTGGTACGAGAATATACAGTCCTAGTACAAATATTACTTACTTGGCTAAGGAGACACCTCTTAGATGATGTGATTTTCGAGAGGATCCTGAACGCGCCAGCGGATGAGGACAACAACGGCAAAACAGACGAGAATCTCGCCCAGGAGGCTCCCGTCCTCGCGAATGAAGCCCAGAATCCATTTCCATCACACTTCGCAGGTGTTGCCGCACCCCCACTCGCAGACCTTCCGCCGGCGATGACCCCGGACTCCCTCGGTGATCCTCTTTCTATGGATCCCTCAAATCAAATATCCAATTCGATTCCTATGTCCAACCCGGACCACGCGTCCAACTCGAACCATATGCCCAACTTCTGCCATATGCCCAACCCAGACCACATGTCCAACTCGAACCATATGTCCAGTCTCAGCCATATGTCCAATTCGATCTCTATGCCTACCCCAAATCAAACGCCCAACCAGATTACCATGCCCACTGGTCCTATCGCCGTAGTTCCACAACTCCCCCCAGCTATTGACGACCGCAACAAACATCATCTAACAGGTGATATCGCGCTCCGTTTCAACACGATTCTAGCTACCCCGCCAATACCCCCAATACTAAACTCGACTGCTCTAAGCACACCCTACTATCCGAGTAGGGAAAGCTTCAGGCTGGACCCGGCTGACTACTCAGACCTTGTAATGGAAGAAACTGAAAGATCAGTCAGGGACGCTATGGCCAAGATGAGATTTGGCTTTTTCAGGGACGCATGGAGTCAATGGACGGTTGCCCGACAGTTCACGACTCAACAAATTGATGAGATTGACCATATGACGCTCACCGACCTCTGTAGGATAGCGTTTCGCATAGTGTTGAAAGCCTCGGCACTTGAGAAATATGTTTATGCAGGGGTATGTCTATTCCTCTAGGATCGTACCTATTTGTTGTCAATACAAACTGAAGACCATGTATAGGGTACTTTGCCCACCATAGCAAAGGTTCTAAGATGGCGCATCACCCCCACTATAGAAAACCGCGCTGCAATAGCAGAGCCATTCCGCCCCACTCCCCTCCAGCAACTCGTTCGTGATCGCCATCCCTCGATCGACTTTATTCACTGGGGTGAACTTCGCGATCAGTTGATCATATATATGGGCGCCTACAACATCCAAACTCTCATCATGGACACCCTCCAGTTTCTCGTCCGGGAGGTCCCGCAACTCAATATCGCTATACCCGTCTTAGAATTTTACAATGCCCTCGCCGCATCCACGGATCCTGCAGAACTCATGTCCCCAGAGACAAACATTATCCAATACGACCCCCTTATCTCTTATAATCCCAACCCCCCATCCACAATGAAACTGGTAAGAAAATATGGCCTGGACAGAATCCTCGAGCGGAAGTTGATGCCGGCATTTGCCAAAAAATATCCATTTTTAGACATCTCTAGCAGTCAGTCTTTTCCGACCTCTCGTCTCTCCCAAGCTGCATCCCCCTTTCCAAGAGACACAGACTGACTTCTTCCAGTCGTGTCGAAACTTCCCGTTGTACATTACGCGGACGTGGGGGTTTATGATCAGTATTTCCCATGCCCAAAGATCGCCGATTGAGTTCCTAGAACGAGCGGGCCCAAGGCGAAAAGGTGCTGAGCATTTTGGAGTCATTTCTATTCATTATGCATTGTCCGACATCTCGTGACAGGTTCGTTTCTGGCGTATTCTACCTGTAATGGAAGTTCCAATCCGCGGCGTCATTTCTGTGACTCAGAGCCAGGTGTATAATCTTACTTATGCGGGAGATAGAGGGGCACAAACACCCGGTAGTGGATAAGAGTCAAAAGCAACCGGTGCAAACCTCCGACATGAATAGATCCAAGATCCAAGATCCAGAGAGAAGAGATGCGAGCCCGAGCTCAAAGCCCCGCCCAACATGGCAAAGAAAAAGTAAAACTAAGAACATCCTCCCAATAGGTCTGAGAAGAGGATGCCTCTTCAAGCCCACCATCGAGAGCAGAAGGCGACCGATTGTGGGGGTTTGACCTGGCAATCGCGTCGGTACATATGTTTGTAGAGCAATTTAACGTCGTCTCATTCTGAGTTTATGCGACTCCCTACGGCGGCACAAGCGCCTACACTTGCCATATTGCCTTCGCCCTCCTTAAGGATCTCAACGTCGTGTGTGCGAGTCTCGTCGTTCGCCTTTTGGCCAACTCGGTTCCCGACAGCAACCAAGTCTTGATGGACCTTGCAATAACGATATGCCAAAGCTCAAGCACCTCTTATGCTCCATCGAGCACGCAGACTCCAACATACCCTTCCGCGAATACGGAACAAGCTACGGCGATGGCTTCGTACAGACACATATCGTCGCGCCACCCACGCCCATACCCTTCACATTGCATCTATCGTCCACTGGCTACATCGCACCGGGCCTAGCAATGTTTGTCTTTATGGATGGCGTATACCAGTGCAATCGCAATATCGACGGTCTCGTACCACCAAGCGAGGCCACGGATATGAGCCAAACAAAGATCGAATTCCGCGTACGCCAGAAAGAGCAGATGTTGAACAATGATACGTGGATAGGGAGAGAGTGGAGGTTTGAGGAGTTTAATATTAGTATATAGTCCATCCCTATTTTCTGTATCAGGCGCTAACGTACGCCGTTTCGCGATCGTTATGCAGTCACTGGAGAGACCCAACCACATACAGCTGGTCCTAGCGTAGCTCACCTAGGGTCTTTGGGGCTAATCGAGGTAGTTATCCTCCGGTGCCTAAATTCTGCGGACCCAATGATGACACCCCCGCTCCACGTCCCAAACAACAGAGATAAGCCGTGGACCCCGAAATTAGAACCTTCACCATCCGCCCTAGGCGGTCTCTTGTTTGACGGGGCAGGGGACTCCTATCTACTGAAGCCTACAAACTTTAGTTTCGGTGGCATAGAAGACCAGAGCACTAGGAGCGAATCAAAGACAGTAAGGTTCGGAGAAGGTGAGGGCTGGGGTTACTCCTATACCGGACCCAGCACAGGGACATGGCATGCGATGGATGGGAGCTACGATCGCAACTACCGCAGAGTATTTCATCCTGAGACGTGGGATCGACGCACTGAAGCCTACGAGCACTATTACAAGGACTGGCGAAATCCGAATGGCCAACGCGATGAACCTCGAGGTCGAGACATACACCTGGATGGCCGTAACCGCCAACAGGACTCATTCAATCCTAACCGCCCGCACCCACCAACAATCAACAACCGGAGACCAAGAACCAGGCCGGAAGGTAACGGCAGAGCCCAGCATCCAAGTATCCCCACCACAAGCAGGTGGCCTCCAACTTATCACCCGCTTAGACTAAGCCCCCGAAGACTCCAGAGACACAGACGTCAAAATCGGTACCCAGCCAGTGAGGCTGAGGCCAATGCGCGTTACGAAGACAGATACACCACCGAGGACCAATACGATAGATCAGGGTATGTCGACAATTACGGCGATTGGGTTGGTGTGGAATTTGGGAACCCTAGGTTCGGACGGACCGATGATTCCCTTCTAGAACCACAGCCACCTGACCCTCCTGGTACCCTCCAAGACGGACCTACTGATCCCGGGCATTGGAAGGCTCGGCCCGGATATAACGACAGGAATAACATTTATGACGTGAGAGCTACACCCCAAGGAGGTGGTGACGACATTGGGAAATACAGTAGTCATCGTAACGACGCAGCAAACACATGGGAAAACTGTGCCGGTCCTGACGTTAGTACTTGGGTTATTCGCGATGGCAGCGGTATTTGGGAACCCCCGGCCGCGAATGATACCGATTTGCATAGGGTCAACCTGGAAGAACGGAACGCTCCAGATCCTCCGGCAGCCAAAGCAAATAGTGGCATTACGCATGTTGGGCAAGGGGCAAGACGCGGAGGTCAGACTAATGACACCAACCGCTCGAATCAAGCAGGCGGGAGGAATGTTCGCTCAAGCCGCGAAAACAGCAGAACTGGCGGTGACCGAAAAACGGATGGAAATAACAACGCCAACGAAAACGCCTCCAAAAGAGGAGGGAGCAAGTCAAATGGGTGTGGATGTAATGAAAGGAACTGGAACAGGGGGCGGGAAATCGATAACAAAGGAAACCGGAACGGGAGCGGAATTAGCGGAGCCAATAGAAATACTTCTAGAAGAGGAAGTAGACTAAACGAACGTGGGTATCATGATGGGAACTGGAATGGAGGGGGAGAAAACGACGATTGCTACGACCAAAGGAATAACCAGAGTGAGGGTAGAGGTGGTAGAGCCAACGCGGTTGCCTCTGAATCGGGGAGAGTAAAGCCAAATGAATCCGGACACATCCGCGGGAACTCGGGTCATGAGAGCCGTTCAAACAACGGTAGGGTTAGTCGGGGTGGAGGAGACGAGCACACTAACCGCTCTAATATCAGCCAGGTAAATATAGATAGTAGAGGAGGCAACAAAGGTCCCCCCAATGGAGAAGAGAACTTCCGGGACAGAGGAAGCAAGCATGGAAACCTCCCGGACGCGGACCAAGGGTACCCGAAAAACAAAGGGGGGAGCGGGCGCAGCGGCGGGAATAACGACCTTCTTAACCGTGGCGGAAGTAGAGGTTGTAGTTGTGGTGATGGTAAATCCTACAATGGAGGCATGGGGTGGCATGGAAACGGGGGAAATCCCGCAAATCCAGACTGCGATACCAATGGCCTGCGATCTGGCGGTAATTACACGAGATCGAATCGAGGCGAGAATGCGACCAACTACGAAACTGGAAACATCCAGGGTGGTGAAGATAGAGACTGGCCCGGCGACGTCATCGCCCAGGAACAAGTCGTTCCGAATGGGGATAGTGGCGACGGTGGATGGAATAACGACACTGGAGGGAACTGGAATGGCAATGAGGGAGGCCGTCTCAGTGGTCCTGATGGGAACGACAACACAGATTATAGGAGGGGAGGTAACGGTGAGTCTAGAGCGTGGGAAGGTGGTGGCGATAATGGAGACTGGGACGACGGAAATAGCCCCAACCCCAACCCAGACACAACCAATTGCGACTGGAACGGCATATGCAACGACAATGGCAATGGGGATAATGCAGATTTGGGTGAGTTCAACAATGAAGCGAAAGACTCAGCTGGTAATGCCTACAACGCCGACGAGACCAATAACTACAAGGAGCCAACTCCAAACCCGGATAGCAACCAGCAAATCGATACAGGAGAGGCAGCAATATCCAACGTCCCCCCGGCGGAGCCCATCCTCTCCTACGCAAAGCCTTACTGGTCATCCTGGACGGCCGAATCAGAGCGAGTAGTGTCGCCCACTGAGCCCAACACTAGTCGCAAGCGTGCGGACAGCTTTCATAGTGGAGATGAATTACCCTTGTACTCTATCCATGAGGGTCAGCTAGGGGACCACTCAGTAAGGCACCAGGTACGTCACGGGAGACCAGAATACTACGCGCGCAACCCGCGGAAACCCGTATACATTGATACGATGGACGAACCGTACGCAGTATTTGCATTCAAGTATCGATCCAAGCGTACGATCCTCTTATTTGCTCTCCCGTGTTACTAATGACTAATTCCTACTTTTTTCGGGACAAATAGAGGCTCTCCAGATCCTGTTAAAGGTACCTATTGAAGATGACCAGGAGTACGAAAAGGCAAGATTGATGCGTATGCCAAAGGACCAGATCATCCAAGAGTTGCTCCAAATGAAGGTGAGGATTCCCTCCCTTAGCCAGAGTCTACCCTCACCCACTGTGCCCCATCCCCCTTTGCTTCCCCTGCTAAATAGCCGACAACCCAAGGCTTCCGCGAGTAGCGGCTTCACAAGACATAACGACAACGCTAGTGAGGAGAATAAGGATAATACTCTAGGTAATAATGGGGGCGGTGCTGAGTCCGGTGGCGATAGGTGGTGAGTTGACGAGGGCCAGTGAAGAGTCATGGGAGCTCAAAAAAAAAACCTGCGCCATCACGCCATTTTCCAGCATTTTGCTCCTACATATGCCTGCTAACTAATCTCCGAAAATTGCTCCTATGTATGGTGTTTGAGGACAGATACGGAAGATTTTCAAAGGAAAAAAAAACACAAAAAAGGCCCATTATCCTCTCATTTCTCGCTATACACGCTTGCTCAAGGACCCACAAAGGGAATAACAAATTGTCTTTTTTAAACTCCTCTCATACAGATGACAATGACAAGCAAAAATCACAAAGCAACTGTACCGCCCCCAACGTGACGATATACCTCCAAAACCACAGTCAACCCTGTGGAGGGCTTCTCGTCTCCAGTTTCCCCCACACCGGAAGCAGAGCTCTCAAGACTAGCCAACTAAAATAAATAAATAAATAAATAAATAATACATTAACACATTAGTGAATTTGTAAATTTGGTTCTAATATATGCTGATAGGCAATTCCCCCAGACTAATTCTCAATTAGAGTATATAACTATGCTTATTAAATAGTGATTTATTTTTTTTATTTTATTACTAGCGATAAATATATTTAATAGCTTTCTTGGGAGGAGATTAGAGAAGATAGGGTATATTATCTTAACCCGTCCGCTCTTGTAAATTATTCGGCATAGCAAGATAAAGAGGGATGATATTCGCCGTGTCCTAACCCTAGGTGAAAGGTAATAATATAACCTTCCGTGTTTGCCAATGCAACCGATAGCAACACCAACACACGCGTGCCGTGATCCTGTTTTGATATACCGTGCTCCGCTATTAGGCAGATAGTCTCCCGCATTGCCAAGCTGCAGGCGCACACACAGTACACACAGCCTTCCTGGGCGAAATAGCTATATGATAGGGGCACATCTCTTTCCCTTTTCCGCCAATAGCATATATATTGTACCAACCGGCTAAAACAAAAGTGGCATATCATCTCTGATTACCATTCAAAGAATCAGGGCGGTATCCTACTCCCAACGCCATGTGCTGTTCCGTTGCCATCCCCTTCTAATTCCCCGCGAGCCTGTGTAGGTGGGGGTGGGAGATCTCGCGAGGGGTGAGTGGTGTCCTAGGATTATTCCCTCGTGTCCGGGGAGGAGTACATGCAACATGTTGACGTCTCGGCGAATAAGGGAAGGTGGGCGATAGGTTGGATCTCGGTGAAGGTTGTGATGAGGTAATCTTACTAAAGTTGAGCGCTGACAATTAGCTTGTGTGGGTAGCACAGCATATTACTCGATCATCATGGGTGTTGTTTTAGGCTGGCAATCGGTTGCGTTACCCTTGCCCGATGCCCAACAAGCCTATTAGCGGCGCCAACCATAAAGTTAACAATCTCATCTCATCTCCTCCCCCGTCGCTAGATCGATCGTCGTGGTTAACGCCCGGGACTCGCCAGGACCGAACGCAGACTATTCATCCTGTAAAGCCTTGTGAAACGCAAAGTTTATTCATCGTCATGCCCTAAGAGCGATTGGGAGAGAGTAGTGTATGAGCCATCATCGTACACGATATTGGGTCTTGCTGCTTGGCGGGGAGTGCATCTGCGATTCGCGCTGGAGGGAGTGAAGAAGTCCCTGGAATGTAGCGAGCCGCCGCAATTGCCTCTGCTTGGAGCGAGTGAATCGGGCCGCGGAACATCGCGGTACTTGCGTGTACTTGCGTGTACTTGCGTGTACTTATACTTGTATGTGTGTCTGTATGTATGTGTGTATCTATGGACAAGTACCTCGCTCTTGCGTACAGCTACATACCGCTACATACAGTACAATACAGGAACCCATCCCACCTCGTCTCCACCCTACTCCATTCGCTCGCTCGCTCGCTATCCTGCGCAGACAGAGTACAAGTCCATACTGTGTGCACATATACTCCGTGTCTGTAGGAGTACTCTACATCCCCCGTACAGAACCCCGTGCGAGTCCAGTTTCTCCAGCCCCATATCGTCTGATGAAGGGGCCAAGAGCCGGGCGATGAAACCGCCAACCCTCCAGGCCGCCGCGCGCCATCCACATCTGGTTGGGTTCCGCTTAGCGACCGCCATCCCCCTTCCCCTGGACATGCAACGCACTACGAGTACACGCCTCCGTATGCAACGCGATCGCTGCAATTTCAGGATGAGCGTGTCCCCGATGCTCTGCTCCACCAGTCATCGACGAGGCGATGATCCCGCTTGCGATGCTCCCGTTTCAGCCCTCCTTGCCGCGTACCACCGAGCATGTACGGGACTGGATACCCCATGCCCCACCCATCCATTCACATTCACCTGTGGCAGACGCGTGAATGTATTCTCCTGAGAGAAACAGATTCACCCTTGCGGGGGCCTCCTTAACATCGTGGCCGTCCATAATAGACAGCCCTTTCTCCGTCTGGCTTTTCCTTGTCCTTCTAACTCACCCGTTAGACTCTCTTTTGGCTTGGGTTTCTCAGACTTCGGTGGTTTGAAGCTGGCATCGCATTGTTGTAAATATCTGGAATACTGCCTTTCGTTTCGGCCGATTTTCTCCTTCTATCCCTCTCTCCTCGAGAAGGCACTGTCCTTCTCGCCGGTTTTATTTACTCACTTCACTTCGCCAGACTGACTAGGATAACACCGTTCAATCGTTCAATCGTCCAGTTGCTCGCTCACCAAAGTATTCCGCGCGCGTCCACAATCACACTACATTCCTTTCCACCCACAATCACTCAACTACTATCCTTTGGAACTCCGTGCTGGCCACTCTCATTAGCAATCTTTCATGAGGAATTGTGAGTCTGTCTAGTCAGTCAAGTGTTATTTGCGGATATACGAACCTTTGCCTAACAGTCTTCTTTCTTAGTCAAATAACGTTTTCCATTTTAAAGCCAGTGCAGACCATCTCTCCTTCAGGTCGCTCTTACCTACAGTCTAAACGGCAAATTTGACCAACGCTTTGAATCATGAAGCGGATATCACTCGCTTGCATTGTTGCGCTCCTGGCGGGATGCACACTTGCCGCTCCCAAATACTCGAAGAATACCCCCAGTCCTATATCGCCATCATTTCCCGTATACTCGCCATCAACAGATGAAGTCAGCCCCAGCTCGCACCAATCTGGTGGAGAGGAGTACGTCGTAATCCTTGATCCCCACCACCCCTCTCCTCCCGCTATCACGGACCTGCTCCAAGAATTAGGATTAGCCCCGGAACATCCAGATGTCAAGTACGTCTTCAACAACTCTGCCTTCAGCGGCTTTGCCGGGTCCATGAAGGGCCATTGCATCACTGCGCTCAACGCTATGGAAACGGTCAAGTACGTTGAGAAGGCTGTCGAGGTCGCTTCCTCAGCTCAGCAAATCCGTACGGACGCACCGTGGGGATTGCAGCAAATCTCGCAGAAAGGACTATTGGGTGGCGACCCAACAAAGCTTCAATATACGTATACATTCGATAGTGGTGCGCTTGGCAGCGGCGTCGATATCTACATTGTCGACACGGGCATAAACATTGACCATTTTGCGTTTGGCGGCCGGGCGTCGATGGGATTCAGCAAGGACGGGCCAAGCGACCTAAATGCGGCTTCAGACGAGTTTGGCCATGGGACCCATGTTGCTGGTACAGCAGCGGGAGATGTATTTGGCATCGCGACAGAAGCGGCTCTCATCGGTGTTAAGGTCCTTGGGCCTACCGGGTCGGGCAGTTCTTCCGACGTGGTCTCAGGACTCGACTTCGTCGCCAAACGGCATGACCAACGGAAGAACCAGCCTGGGTTCGTTGGTTCTATTGCGTCCATGTCGTGGAGCCTCGGCAATCCTTCCACTGCTGTTGAACAAGCTATCTCTGGTCTTGTTGCAGCTGGGATCCACGCAAGCATCGCGGCAGGGAACCAACATGTCGATGCATGCACTCGGTCACCATCGAACACCGGTGGCACTCGAGGGGATTCAGTGGTTATTGGCTCCGTTGGTCCCACTCTTGCTGTCAGTGGCTTTTCTAACACTGGTACCTGCGTCGACATTTTTGCCCCTGGCGAATCTATTACGAGTGCCTGGATCGGCGGCAATGATATCATTATGACCATCGAAGGGACTAGCATGGCATGTCCCCGTAAGTTCACCTGCGCTAATCTCCATTCTGGCTTCTCTAGTGCAATAGCTTACCCTCGACTCTACTGTAGATGTAACAGGCATAATGGCCTGCCTGATGTCACAAGACCCCGCACTCGCCTCTCCCGCCGCGATGAAAGCGCATCTCGTCCAGACAGCATCCAGGGGTGCTATCGCGGGTAACCTACCCTTAGCCAACAATGGCATCATTACCAAGCCACGGCCCGCCCGAAGAGATGATGAGAATAGTGAGACGAAGCAACAATGGAAGCGTTTTGTCCCGCCTCCTGGTACTTCGTTCCCGACACTGTTCGTTTAGGGCACATTAAACATTCGAAAACCTACTGGAGCACTCACTCTAGAAGTGCTCGTCTATCTAATTTCGCACTCGCTCCGCCATTTTAGCTCCGCCGGTAATTCTGTCCGTAGATCCACACATGATCCGTACACGGTTGCATTGATTTCTCCTGTATGGAAGAGGCGGAGATCGAAGCAAGAGATTGCGTCTTTGGCCGAAAGGCCAACCCGTGGTGAGGTGGCGGAGGGAGGTGAATCTGACCTCAAACTCATGTAAATAGTTTAGATTACGTAGGGAGTCAATATTTTGGATACCAAAGCTTAAGCCCAACAAGGAGTAATTACATTCGTATCGTGGCATCTTTTTTCAGTGAACAAACCGTCGAAAAGATGATTGCAAAACGGAGTTCATCCTATCGCGGGTAAGAATCCCCAAACTAGGTTTTACCCCCAGAATGTCTTGGACCAAAATATACAGATATGCATATACATATGTATATGTGCATCGGCTGCGGTACAGAGTGTGGTGATTGTACTTCTTACATACTCCTGTACACGGCACGACATACAACGTCGGCCAACATATACCCTAACTTTCGCCCTCCGTGATCTATACCAGACTGACTCCCGCCCGCGAACTTACTATCCCGGTGGCTTTCGATAAACTTCTGACGGCTGTGAGACGGTAGCTTTCCTACCTCTGCCGTCGCTACATCCCCTAGCCATCTCCAAACACCGCCAAATACACCGCACAACAGCTACCCACGAGTCCGGGGAGATTACGAGACCGAACTGCTTTCAGGAAAAGGCGAGTGGGCTAGCTGAGCCTAACTTTGTTCTTCTGGATAACACATTGTGGGATACAATTAGGCTATTTACACATTGGACGCACGGCGTTTTCACCAGCAAACCTGTAACAACATCGAAACTTTAGACCCCACAAGATAAAGGCACGCGCCAGAACACCAGAGCACCAGAATGTTAGAACGCTAGAACGCGCTACCCAACTAGTCAGTCCGGCGAATAAGGCCAGCACATACGCACATTATCACTACCTAGCCTCCATGACCCTCCTTTACGCGGTGCCACATCAATGCATAACCTACGGCTCCTTCTACATATCCCCCATGGCTACTAAATCGCGAACCTCCAGCGCCACCCAGAGAACCAATGCCAGAGGTCCTATCACAGCCCCCCACATCCAGAGCTGCAGCACCTTCCACCGCCATAGGGCATGGAAGAATCCACATAAGCGGAACCGGGAGAAGGTGTGCCAAAAAACAATATGCCCCCAAAGAACCGAGAGTTCTTTTTCCAGGAGGGCTGTCTCTATAGGGAGCGCCACATTAGCCCTATCCGTCGGAGATCGCTGCAGACAGTACAGTGGGTAGCGCGGGGTATTGAGCACGCCTCCCATAGTGTATTCCCTCCAACCGCTATACGGCAGCGGCAAAATCCTCCTCCACTCCTCTGTCATGCTATTGGCGCCGCTGCTGTTACCCCTCCTCAGCTCAGGGACTAACCTCTCCGGGTGTGGGGACGAGCTCCGCTGAGCGGGACGTTGCTGCGCCCGGCGGACTTGGTCCTGCCCTATCGCTGCACCGCTATCGGAACTATGGGAATCCCGCCTAGGTCTCGAGAGATATCTCTGCTCAAGATCGAACTCTTCAACCTGTCGTCGAAGCGCAAGTTCAGCTGCCTCAGCCGAT
The DNA here is from genome assembly GCA_021527465.2 of Geoglossum glabrum. Lineage (NCBI taxonomy): Eukaryota > Fungi > Ascomycota > Geoglossomycetes > Geoglossales > Geoglossaceae > Geoglossum > Geoglossum glabrum. The sequence continues at coordinate 65,953 of JAJDFE020000058.1, read as the reverse complement.
GCCAAGTCACTAGGTGTCATTCTCTTCATTGTTGTGAGTGCTGGCTTGCGATAGTCTATGTGGCGCGGTCGGTATATCGCGAACCCGTAGGTTGAACGGAAGCTGCCTTTGTGGACTTGTGGAAGAGGTGATGGTGATCCTTCTGAAGGAGATCGTGCTGGCCTTGGATGTGTGCGTAGTTGCCGTGACCATGGTGGACGTTCTGACTGTGGAATCCGCGGTCCTTGGAAATTTGCCTGCATTCCTGTGCAATCAAGTACTGTTATCACTGCTGGTGTAGCCGCTCCGTTTGCTTACCTAGGGATATACTACTTCTAGCCTGTGCCACCTATCCCTCCGCACACAACCCAGTAGCCAATCCACCTGGATTACGTTATATAGCTTGCTGAACGATGATTAAAAAGGCCCCTGTTTCCAGTTGGATTCTAGCGCGACGAGACTAAGGCTGTAGAAAGGGGATAGGGCGATAGGGTTCTAGAATAGTTAGATTTAATTAACTACCTATGAAGTTAGGACGGGCCGTTTTTCGTTTCTTTGTTCCCATGTCTAGGAGGGCAACAATGAATATGGCCGGTCAGTAGAGTACTGAGGATATCTCGCGGATTGGGATTCACTCGTGACTGAGCCTTGCGGAATTTTTGTAGTTGTTAATATTGCTAGACAGATCTACCATCGAGCGATTATCCCCAAAACCTATAGAAAGGCGCGGAAGACGAACAGGGCCTCAGCAAGAACAAGCAAGAAAACCTACGAATCGAAAACGCCATTAGCTGCCATACTTTTCCCAGACGAGCCTCGGGAGAAGCAGGAAAAGACGAAATCCAATACCTGCAATCTCCCTCCCTCCCTCCCCACAGCAGACAGAACTACCGACGGAAGGAAAGGGCAAGAGAAGCAAAAATATGATATAGCAAACAATCCCGTGCGCGGATGGAATTCGGAGTAGGTGTTCCCATCGTCCCGCCTCCTGCTCATGCCGGTCTTATTAGGGCAATTAGCCTGGCCAGCCGCCACGACCGCCACAAAGGGGGGAGGGAGGCGGAGAGAAGAAAGCAGACGTGAACGGCGCGCCAGGTAGTTGGCCCGAAACCAGAGGAAGAAAGTAATCCATATAATCACAATCAGGTAAGTTACGGCTGACATCACACCGCGCGCACATCGTATGTAAGCGGCTCGAATAATATATGAAAGACTGCGTACACTGCGCACAAAACACCATAACGCATCCCTCCGAAAAGCCAACTATTGAGACAATTGCAAACATCAGCCAAAAACCCCCCCAACTAGGCCCACCGAGAGAGCACTCGCAACGAGCGACATCTGTTTCAAAATTAGGATCGGCCGCAATATTGCGCACCTCCATCGCATCACTCGCCTCCGTCCCCGATGCCGCAGTGCCAGCGCAGCTATGACCCCCAAGCCATTGGCGTCCATGTGGATCCTCATTCTCTACCTATCCAACCCAACCCACCACTACCGCCGCCACCACCACCACCACCAACCCGCTTTGTACATACATCCATCCATCCATCCATCCATACAATATTGTACCACTGGTCCACCCACCAACCCGCCCCCGACCACCCACAACCTATATAGAACAGGTATCCTCTCCACGCGGTAGCACTGTTCACATCACCCCATCACCCCCGCCACTTCCGTTTCACCTTAACAATTCAGCCCCTCCCCTGCGCCCTCCAAAACCGCCCTTTTACCCATCGACGATCGGGTTTTAAGATACATCGCTACTCGCTCGCATTAACATGATAATCTGCGCATATTACAGACCCGCACAACCGCACCGGCAACCCGGGAATAATAATCTCTGCTCCCCTTCCCCCGCCAATTTTGCCTCGGATGCTTCCTTCCAGAACCCGCGCTCGAAACTACATGGTTCCGAGTCCCAGGGCCGGTGGATAGTTAAACTGGGATTAGGGCTTTAGTTTAATGCTATTTTGTTTTTATTTTTTGGTATGTATGTATTATTGCCGTGGGCAAGAGCGTCTATCAGCAAGGAGATATCAAGCCTCCCTTTGGCTTAATGAATGTCTCGACTCTGGAGGCTAAAGCTAGCCTAGTAAATGAGGAGTGTCCTGGGAATGTTGTGGCAAGCCAGCCTGCCACATGGCATGTCGCGATGATATTCCGAGTACATATTCTTGGAGACGCTCGGACGCCGTCCGTGGGCGACTGCTCGCGGCGAGGAGAACGCGTGGGAGGGGAGAGAGCGAGAGAAGGGCAATGGGCGCCATTCTAGCCGCCGACTCTGTGCCGATGCGTAGTCGGCTTAGGACATGGGTGGAGGGGTGGGTGAGGGAATGGGTAGATGGAAGACACTTGGTTCCGACGTCTGGTAGGCATGGGTTCTTTACATTTACATACCTTCGTCCGGCGCGAACGGTTCGATTTCCTGGCTATTTCTAAATACAAGTATCCTATGGAGGGGTGGTTTCGAAGGCAGGGGATTCGATTCGTTGGCGTGGTCATGTACGTAGTATGTAGCCTGGTTATGTAAGAATGCCATCTCGCCGAGAGTCTTTCGTGTTCGTTTCTATCTCGAGAGATAAGGCGGAGGCGCGAGAAAAAAAAGGGAAAGGGCGAGGTAACGGATGTCCGGATGGGGACATGTATGGCGTTGGTTCTGTCTGGTGTGGAGCAGGAAATACGAAGCGGATTTCCGGACGGCTTTTGTGTGCCAAACGAGTCTCTCTTGAAGTATGGCTGTTGCTTTGCGCGAGCGATGGATGAATGGAATGGGGGGGAGGCTGTTCGTTTTTTCTGGTTGCTGTGAGAGTAGGCTCGCATGACGCTCTCTGGACATACGTACAGACATCATGCTTCGTGTCGCGAGGCGCAGCGATAGTCAGTGCGTGCATTATCACCGTTGAGGGGGGGGCCAAAACGCTGAAGAGGAGAGCTATGGTGATGGGCATCATCATCATCACCACCACCGTCGCTTCCTCCTGGGCGGCCTCGCTCGAAAACACTCCAGCGCTTTGCAGTGTGAGCTGGTGACCTGCTGGAGAGAGTTAAAGGGCTGGATGGAGTATCCTAACGGGTATTCGCATGCGTGACATTCTATCAACTCCACACAGTGCTAGTGTCAACTCCACAGGCTATTGTCGAGCTCCGTGCTTTCCACCATCCATCGCATCACAACCACCATCCCCGCCATGGCGCCGTTCTGGAAGCCCGTACCCAGAAAGCCCGCGGTCAAGTGCAGGCCCCAGCTCGCCTTGGCTGGTGTTCCTCGACCCATATACTGCCTGGCCGATCCCATCCCATGTCTCCTGCGCTGCTCATGTGCAAGTTAGTGAAAAAAGAAACTGGGAGGGGTCGGGACGAGACGACCCCACTAAAACGGTCCTTTCAGAAACCTCCCCCAACCACAAACCCACATGCGCTAATGCAGCGCCGCCGCCGACCCACCGCCTGCCCTGCTAACGCTGTTGTGGTGATGAATTGCTGCGACGCTTGGTGTGGTGGGGGATGTGCAACATCGGCAACCGTTTCTTTTTTTACTTCTCACTTCTGTTTCGCAACGCTCAAACCTGTGCACTTGGGGCCGTGAGCTGATAAAGGCTCCACCGTGGCTACCCACTCCCCTACGACGAAACTACTAATAACTTGCACGCCCCTCCAGGCTTACCCATCCGCAATTTCCTTTCACCGTCGTTTGTTCTTCTCCTTCAGAGCCCCTTCTTTCCGTGCTTTGTGTGTGTGCTCCCCTCTGCGTGTTTGCGTGCTCGCTGGCGGTGTGAAGACTTCGAGAATTCCACCTTTTCCTTTGAGTTCGTTATTTGCTTTTGCTGGTGGTGAGCGGAGTGGGCGCGGAAAATGTCATTCCTATCGTCAACTCCACCCGATTCCCCGCTGTCTGCGTCTCCGGAAAATGCAGAGAACCTGATGAAGGCTTATCTGGCGGAGGAACGGGGGCAGAGCAAGCGGGAAGATCAGGGGCCGAGAGAGCGCTCGTCGCGTTCGTCAGTATCGTCGTGTTCATCGACGGAGGCTTCCGCGTGGAGGGTCGCTGAGCATGGGTTAGGGTTAACCCCGGATAGAGCAATCTCAACCAGTGCAACAGTCGACAATCCCGGAGCCCGCGACACAATTTCATCTCCAAGCTCCTATTCTAGTGGCAGCCGTAGGCGGGATGTGAGGGTACGGAGACCCACTGGAGAATCTATACCGATCGACTCGAGATCTCCCAGCCGGGACACCGGCTCTCCCCATATGTATAGGCTTACGCCATACATACGCCCGCCGGCCAACGGCGCCTCACTAAGTCACAGCGCGCCGAATCTGTTAGTCGAGCCGCGCACTACAGGTCAATTCCTCACTGGGCCTTTACGCAACCCCTCAGCCCCGAGTCGTCAATCGTCGATATACCTCCATCCTAATTTGAGAAGGATAGACGATGAACATAGGCGGTCGCGTTCTTTATCCTCGATAGCGCCAGCCACCGTGAGGCCACCACGAGTCAACAAAGGATCCTTTTACCTTTCACCAACGGATTCGCCGTCTCTCTCTTCAGACTCCTACTCTTCCACAAAAAGCCCCCTACCATCATTCCTATCCGCACCACCAATGACTCCGCCTGCCGATATGGAGCCCTTACCTGCGCCTACATCGCCAACCTCAGATATGGGTTCAGAATTGGATGAAGTGGAGTTTGGCGAAGCAGCCAGTTCTCGGGAGGGCAAAGGCTCACGCTTTGGCAAATTCGGCAAAAGGAGCCCAGGATCCCCGACATTCGAACCTCCTGAACCGAAAACCTTAGTGTCCATACCCTACACTTCAACCTCAAAGCAGCTAATATCGGTACCATATTCCTCTACCGTGAGCTTAGACTCGAATAAGCCGGTTACTGAAAACAACGAAGAAAACAGAGGCCGCTCAAGATGGCAACGAGGGGGACAAAGGAATGTGAGGGGAATCCAGCGGGCTGGTTCCGGACCTAAAAAGAAGACCGAACCAAGGGGCGGCATTCACATTCCTATACCTGAATATAAGAAAAAACCCTCCTTTACCGTTCCGTCACTACCATCTCTAGCACAGAAAAAGAGATGGGCTGTTGGAGACCGTATGTCGGGGTTGTTTAGCGGGCGCATCTTCAACCGCATCGAGGTCACAGAGATCATCGATACTTCGGTGAAGAATTACGACAGCATGGATCCCTCAAGGCGATACAGCAGAGCTAAAGATGTTGGTCATTCTGTGAATCCGGGGCTCGATATGGACCCTGATTCCGCTTCTACCAGTAACGCCGTGAATAAGCCGCTTCCCCTACCGCCAACATCTATATCTCAACGACCATCAACGGCTCCTTCTACATCAGCAGCGTCCACAGCCCCAACTCAGCCGCGAGGTCACTTCGCTGTAGAATCCAAAAGACCAGCAACAAAACCCGAACCGAAAATGCTAAAGGGGGGGTTTGATGGGATGAGACGAAGCTTTCTGATGGATCCACAGAGCCAGACGGAGGATGAGAACGACCAGCCTCCGATGATAGATATCACAAACGATCTTGCGATGGCTGTGAAAGAGGAAGAAAGCGCATTGCCCCTGACAAACCGGCGGTTGTATCAAAATCCTCCTCTACCGTCTATTCCGGAACTCTTACCACAAATAGAGAAGGGAAATAGCCGAAAAACATCTCCGCCGATGATAGCAGCAACGGTAGCAACGGCAGTGCCTCCGGTTCCCACACGGCCACTACCCCCATCGGGATCAGGAGCAGCGAAGCCGCACCTCACCTCCCTCTCAATAACAGATTCAGTAACTGCATCCGCTGTTCCTCCCCCAATCCCCCCGAAATCTGCCTCCCGCGCTTCTTACATCGTAACACCCACACCCACCACCCCCACCGCTACCGTGGCAACAGTGCCGAGTTCCCCTCGTACACCCTGTATTGACCCTACCCAAACCACATCCGCTACCACAGCAATAGCAGCCGGGGTAAGGCCGCAACCTCAAGCGGACACTTCAAACCCCGATTGGACCACTCTTAACACGGCTATCACGAGAAGCGGAGATTACCTAGGCGGAGGCAATTCTGACATCGTCCCAGATGATTCCCTAGTTGACTGGTTCAGCACTTATAATTTCGGCGGCGGAGGCACGCTCGTTCGCGAGCCCTCCACCATCCACCGTTCACTCCCCAATACCATCACTACTACTCCCCCACTCTTATCTCAGATCCATACCCCACCCCAACACCCGATAGTTGTCGAGGAACCTGTCCCCCCTCTCGAATCAGACACCGACATTGACCCGGATGCCGCCACCTCCCTAACTAGCACTAGCAATCGTACATCCTCACTTCTCCAGCTCCCGACTACAGCGGGCGCTGATACGGACGGTGTAGGTGTGCATGATGATGAGAGGGTGAAGATGGGGTGCAATTTCAATGATGGGTCGTTGGGGGACTTTTTGAGCTGGGAGGTTAACCTTCTGAAGGTTGCAGGGGATGGGGCTGTTGAAGAGTGAATAGTTAAGGTGGGAGGGTGGCGGTATTTATTTTAGACCCGCGGATTTCGACGAGTCTCTTTGTTTTGATATGATGACTGATTACGAGTTTACTTCTAATACCCTTCACATATCTGATTAGGCGCGTGGGGTGTTTGGCCTTATTCCTAGGCGTACTTCCCCCTTAACATTTCTTCTGTTTCGTCTAGGCTCCTTCGTTCATGCACATTGTAATGGCCGTAACGCATACCCATGACATGGGGGGAGTTTTTATTTCCGCCATTTTGTCTAGTACTTTCTCCCTTTGTTTTCCGGTTGTCATTTGCCGCCAACATCGCACCCTTTCTCAAATAGCCCCTATAACTCCAATCTCTATATCTTTTCTTTACTAAAGGCAAGGGGGGGTGGATCCCCCCTCGCCTGAAACATGATGGATGATGGAATAGCTGTATACCTCCCCATGCGACTGAGAAACGAGAAATGGGAGGTGGGCTGTAGGTTAGCGATGGTGATGTGGTGATTTTTAGTTGTGATTAAAGAAAGAGGGATATTTGGATTGCATTAATGATACCCTACCTAGTTCATGCTCTAAGCTAATGAGATATCAAAGTGCGTATGGGCCAAACAAAGCTTCATGAAATTCTACTCGCGGGTCACTTCTACAGGCCAAATGTTTCCTGCTGATACAAATGCCACGTATTCCACACCGACAACCTCTAGTGACCTTCACCTGCTGTGTATGGTAGAATGGTACCCGTACCCATCTGACCGAGACCTTTTAGGCCGGTCTGTGAGAGAGTAGGGATGGCGGGGTTACCACAAAGCCGGAGTCACGGTTTAGGAGAGGTACCTCAGAAGATTCTAGGGGCTCGCCCCGTAGCCAGGGTGGACTAACAAATAACGCCGAGAGCTTTGTTGACCTCTAGGGTCTGGCCCCCCGATAGTGAGGTGTTTGCGATATCGCTGGAGGTTGTTGTAAGCCCATCTTGTGTTGGTTGCTCGCTGATAGCAATTTTGGTGAGCCGAGCCGTACTCTTCCATCTCGCCGGCCTTCGACGAAGCAGGAGCGTATCCAGCGTCCTCCACGAACCTCTCCTTAAACACGGGGCGGGCTCCATATCTCTGGCTTAGTGGTAATGGTGTCGCAGTCCTTAGAAACGAAGAAGCGGCATGTCGCGGTGCGTAAGGAACGGGCGGCTCCAGCTGCTTCACGGGTTTCTCCTTGATTCGGGGAAATTTCGATATTCGGCTTAGGAATCTTTCCCGCTTTGATGTAGCGTCCTCCATGTTGTTGTGTCCCGGGGTGCTGTCCCTCTTTAACGAGCTAACGAGTGCTACCACTGTAATGCAAAGTGAGCTGCACTTCGTTTGACGATTGACATCCGACGTCGAGAAGAACTTGTGCGGAGAATGGGGTGTTTGTATAGTATATGCTCCAAACATCTACGGGAACTCAGCAAGCTCTGCATAGCAATGCGGAATGTATGAATTGAGATAAAATCATGGCTGCGCCTCAAGCAGCGCTGTAATTGGCTGACATCAAGGACGAGAAGGCCCATGCCCATTCCCTGACGGCCGTGGCAGGACGCACATTCCACCCTGTCATCCTCAGTCCATGTCGTTGCGAGTGGGGATATCTCAATAAACCGCCGACTGCCAACCCCGGAGTAGGGTATGCCCTGTATCACTGTGGTCGTTTCTGAATAGCTGTTAGCGGTGGTAGCAACGATGGGCCATTGAGACGATGTCGTAGTAGTACGTACCTTCTAAGGTACTCCGCCTATACTCTGTACAATATACGACATGCTCGTACGGAGCATATACTTGAGGCGAGTCGCAGCGAAGGGTCTGTGCCTGAGACTTGTCAAATCAATATGCAGTGATGAGGAAGGGGTACATCGATCCTATTCGCGCAACCGAGCAAGTTATCGGCTTGGTTCTGCTGTGCTCTGTAAAACACTTAAGTCTATCGCTCCCTGAAGCTATGCCTGACTAAGCAGGCAACTCGATCTCGGAAGTATGCATCACAGATCACAGCGACGAGGGCCAGCACCAAACACCGTGATTCTGTCGTACTAAATTGTTGTCGACAAGCGACACAAACGCGCCGACCCATGAGGTGCCCATCCTCACCAGCCCCCATCGTGCGGTATGGTACCGCCTAAGGCAAAGAGGCCAAAAAGGAAGATTGTCCAGTCCTCCGAAGATGAATCTGAATACCTAGAGATACACAACGGCTCACCTCCGAAGAAGAAGAAACTATCGACTAGAAAGCCTGGAAGTTCAGATAATGGGCCCGAGATCACTAATGGCGTGGGCAGCCCGTCCAGGCTGGCTCTCCCAACTAGATCATTTACAAAACGCACGTCACCGCGCAAACCCACGACTTCCTCGCCAGAGAAATCCAAGGGCAAGTCCAAAAATGGAGGCAAACCATCGGGCACTAGGTCAATCTACACATTCTTTACCTCGTCGACCCAACAACAACGGTCGGCACAAGGCATCAAGTGTCCTATGCCAGAGGAAGAGCAGGATGATGCAATTCAGGATAATTCTCAAGAAGAGAGTTTTATTGGTAGTAGAGATGCTAGTGGCACCTTCAGAGCGGGAAATGCCCGAAAGGGGCCGGCGACATCTCTCAAGGATGGCACCGCCAGTGTCAGTCGGAAGTTCATCATGAAGGGTGGTGCGACGAGAGTCAACGTCCCGCCCGATGCGCCCATAGCCACAAGAAACGACTTCCGGCCTTGGCCGGAGAAATACGCTCCTACGAACTTGGAAGAATTGGCTGTTCATAAAAAGAAGGTCGCGGATGTACGGAATTGGCTGGAGAGCGTATTTAGCGGTAAAGATCGAAAGGTAGACGCCCCGAGCGCACTTTTTGATCCTAGCTCTATATATAACGCTTGCTAATGCCCACATAGAGGCTTCTCATTTTAAAGGGTCCGTCTGGGACTGGAAAGACGTTGACAATATCGCTCCTCTCCAAAGACATGAATATTGATGTCCTAGAATGGCGGAATCCTGTGGGGATGGAGTATTCACCCGAGGGCTTCGTATCAATGTCGGCGCAATTTGAGGAGTTCCTGGGGCGTGGTGGGAAATTCGGAAGCCTTGACCTTTCGAGTACGCTAGAGGATTCTAGAGGCGACGCACCCGAAGCAGCATCCATCTCAAGTCAAAAGAAAATCATCCTAGTTGAAGAATTCCCGAATACCTTTACCCGATCTTCATCAGCTTTGCAGTCGTTCCGGTCTGCTCTCCAAAATTTCCTGGCATCTAATCGTCCTTCCCATAGAGCACTATTTTCCAATCATAAGACCCCGGATGATCAGATCACGCCTCTAGTCCTTATAATATCGGAAACGCTCCTTACAACTACTACCGCATCTGCAGATAGCTTCACGGCCCATCGGCTAGTTGGCCCGGAAATCCTCAATCACCCAGGCGCTACCCTCATCAATTTCAACCCCGTAGCCCCAACCCTGCTGGCAAGGGCCTTGGAGCTGGTAATACAGAAAGAGGCCAGGGTAACGGGGCGAAGAAAGGTGCCCAGCCGCCTGGTGTGGGGCAAACTTGGGGAAGTCGGAGACGTCCGAAGTGCAATTGGTTCTCTAGAGTTTTTGTGTCTCAGGGATGACAGTGGTGATTGGGGTGGTAAAGTCAAGTTTGGAAAGGGGAGAAAGTCCTCCAAAGAGACTGCGTTGACCAATATGGAGAGGGAGTCCTTGGAGCTGGTGACGCAGAGAGAAGCTAGCCTAGGTATATTCCATGCTGTAGGAAAAGTCGTTTACAACAAACGTATCGATGACAGCTTATCGAACGCTGATTCATATCCACTACCACAACCCCCCGACCACTTGTCTCAGCATGCGCGGCTGAGGAGATCGCAGGTATCCGTAGACGAGCTTATTGACGAAACGGGTACCGATACACAAACATTCATCTCCGCACTTCATGAGAATTACGTACTATCTTGTGGTGTCATGTCTTCTGAGGCGTCTCTCCTAGACTCGGTGAATGGTTGCATAGACTCATTGTCAGATAGCGATTTGCTATGTCCGAATTGGGCCGGTGGCTTTGGGTTTGGAGGAATGGGTGGCGGATTTGGTCAAGGCGCGTTCCAAGGTGCAGGGGCTGATAGCTTCCGGCAAGATGAGATTGGTTTTCAAATAGCGGTCAGAGGCATCTTGTTCTCCTTACCCTATCCGGTCAAAAGGAGATCGCCACCACCTCCCAGCGGTGGGGTAAAAGCTGGAGGCATGGGGGATGCCCACAAAATGTTTTACCCTACAGCACTAAAGTTGTGGCGCCAAACAGAGGAGATTAAAGGTAACGTCGATGCGTGGACCAGCCGGTTCCTGAAGGGCGAGGTCACTATCAGCCGCCGAACACCTCATGCGGCAACGGAGACAAAGTTAGGGAGTATTGAGTCATGGAGGAGTAACTTCAACGAATACTCCGGTCCAAACTCTGCAGGCCGTCTGCCTTCTAATGCCCCTACAACTGCGCCTACTCTCCTCAACTCTGGATGTGCAGCTCATCGGGAAATGATTCTGGAGCGGCTTCCGTACATGGCAAAAATTCAATCACAGGACCTCGCGTTCCTCCGCGAAATCGAGAAAGTAACGCTCATTCGCGGCATCGCGGCGCAGAGTGACGAGATTCCAGACGATGAAGAAGAGGTACCTATGGTCCAATGGGCTACAGATAATGCTAACGAGCTGGAATCAAGCCCGCGAAAGAAGAAGCCTAGGGCTCGGGAGTTTGAGATTAATAGCGCGGGGAGGGTCGGCCTCGGGTTCCAGATACCTGTTGAGAAGGTAGAGTCTCTGACGCTTACCGACGATGATATCGAAGATGATTAGAGGGAGGCGAGTTAGGGATCCGGATATCTGTAACGACATACACAAGTTTTCTATAAGTTTAGCGGATGCCGCCGCTACAGGCCCGAGCGCTTCAGTTAGGGTGTACCCATCTAGCCAAAAATGTCCAATGCCTCCTTAGAGCTCCCTATTCCACTCGCAGGCCCGCGATTTGTGTTACCAGGAATGATGACTTAAACTAAATCGTAGTTATGTAACTTCTACAGGCTCACCCAGTGGGTTAAGGATAAACAAAAGCACCACAAAGGGTAGGAGTTGATGCGTCTTGTTTAAGACCTCCAACACATTTCCGAATTAATGATCATAGGTTGTAACCGCGGAGTCCCATAGATCACGCCGCATTACCCTCTACAGTAAGCACCCTACCGATTTACGGCCATTGCTCAACACCAGCAAATCAAATAGAGCACGCTCCTTCCAAAAGCTGTGCTGGAGCCCCTTGAGCCGAGAACGACAAGTAGAGCTCAAGATAGTTACGGGTTATCCACGAGCCACATTCCAGAACGCTCAACACCGAGAGACACAAAGCCGGAGCTTTCGATACTGAAGATGGTAGCAGGTGAAGTCTCCATTTCCTTCGGGTATTCTTAGAATGTGTGTTCTATTATCCCAACTTCCCAATGAATGTCCACTCTTGCAGATGCCGCTGATCTACCCTATACAATACTTTCCAGACACTGTCGCTCACATTAATCTCGCCCTAGGGTCGCTTTCTATCGGCGCCAGCTCAGTTGCGGACTCCTATCCGCGGCAAACAGGGGAGGGCGATACCCCCGAGTCCCCGCCCTACCCTGACCTCCGAGAAAACGTGTCTGAAGGATCCCTCGAAGGTTTACACAGCCGCGATAGTCTAGAGGATACACAACGCATCGGGATTCCTGGGAACGACGCCGTGACGGGCGAGAACACCCCGACCGAGGACACAGAGCATGACCCTTTACCTCGTGATCTACAGCGGAAAACTGCTTTTTATGACTACGCAGCGGAGAAGCAGATGAGCCATGCAGACTCCAAGCTATTCTATCAGCGGAGTCAGTTAGAGCCAAGCCCTGTCATACGTGCCCAAACATGGGGCGGGGATTTGAGTAGGAGCGGCAGCATCAAATCTCGTCAAAGCAACCGGAGCCACGCGCAGGGCAACTACAGCGGTCAGTACAGGCCAGCGTTGCCAGTAGGATTTGCGCCATTAGAGAAGGCCGCTGGATGTGAGGATGCACAAATACCCCGCATGACTCGCTTTGATCCCCACTCAACAGACCCATACACCCAAAATCAAGATCCATCGATCCAGGCAGATATACTCGCGAGAAGCCATTCTCTCCACCCAGGACTCTCACATGAGACCAAGCCAGCTCTCCTAGCCACAGAGGGTATCCATGGTGTGGGAGCAGGAATTGGTGTCGGGACCGGGGCCGGCGGTTTTGCCCAGAATGATTCACGGATCACTGAGGAATTGGGCGCCATATATACAAATATCCAGAAAGTACTAGATATCCGGCACAAATACATCCGGCTATCGCTTCAGGGACAAAGTGACAATCCCAAGGATGACCCTAGTTGGAGGATATATCCGCCACCCCCAGAACCTTCCTGGATGGAAGAAAAAGAACGTCAGAACCAGAGCGTGTCAGGCTCAGTATGGGGGAATAGTAGTCTAAATAACAGCGGCACCTTCTCTTCAGAAAGCTTTCCACGCGCCAACAACGAACAAGCTCGCCCGCAAAGTTCATCCGGAGCATATTCAGTAACACCGGTCCAGCCTCAGAACCGAAAAAGGAAGCCGGGAGAGAACATCGGTGAAGACTTCGTTATGTCCGATCTACTACCGCTCCCGGACGAAGGCGAAATGATGTTCTCTCTAGACGAAACAGGCGTTTTTCAAGTATTTGAAAATTCGAGATCCATCGAACTAGGAAGCCCAATAGTCTTTATACCTACTATTAGGGACTTCTACATGGACCTTGAAGAAATTTTGAATGTATCTTCTGATGGCCCCAGCAAGAGCTTCGCATTCAGGCGACTCCAATACTTAGAAGGAAAGTTTAACCTCTATGTCCTTCTCAACGAGTACCAGGAGATGGCGGACAGTAAAAGTGTACCCCATAGGGATTTCTACAATGTGAGGAAGGTGGACACGCACGTGCATCACTCTGCTTGCATGAACCAGAAACATTTGCTACGATTCATTAAAAGCAAGATGAAAAAATCTATGGATGAAGTCGTCATGTTTAGGGATGGGAAGCATCTAACCCTTCAGGAGGTATTTGAGAGTATCAATCTTACAGCGTACGATCTGAGTATCGACACGCTAGATATGCATGTACGGCCCTCACCACAAGTTCCCTTATTTAATTCTTTGTGCTCATTTCTATGCAGGCTCATACCGATTCCTTCCACCGTTTTGACAAGTTCAATCTGAAATACAACCCTATTGGCGAGTCGCGGCTACGTACCATTTTTCTCAAGACGGACAATTATATAAACGGTAGGTATCTCGCTGACATAACCCGGGAAGTGGTCAGTGATCTCGAAGCCAGCAAGTATCAAATGGCCGAATACCGCATATCAATCTACGGCCGAGCGTTAGATGAGTGGGACAAGCTTGCTGCATGGGTAGTTGATAACAAACTCTTCTCCCATAACGTTCGTTGGCTCATCCAGGTTCCGCGCTTGTTCGACGTTTACAAATCCACTGGTTTGATGGACAATTTCCAAGAGGTCATAGTCAATCTATTCCAGCCGTTATTCGAGGTAACAAAGAACCCTTCAAGTCACACCAAGCTTCACATATTCCTGCAGAGGGTTATCGGCTTCGATAGCGTCGACGATGAGAGCAAGGCCGAGCGCAGACTTTTCAGGAAATTTCCATGGCCGAGGGCGTGGAATACGAAGCAGAACCCTCCATATAGCTACTGGATCTACTACCTCTTTGCTAATATCGCCTCTCTCAATGTCTGGCGGAAACAACGAGGGTTCAATACATTCCTAATACGGCCGCATTGTGGCGAAGCTGGGGATACAGATCATCTTGCTGCAGCAGTGCTTTGTTGTCATAGCATTAGCCATGGCCTACTCCTACGGAAAGTCCCATTGCTACAGTACATCTTCTACCTCGAACAGATTGGAATAGCGATGTCCCCCCTTAGCAACAACGCATTATTCCTTGCATACGATAGAAATCCTTTCCAGCAATACTTCAAGCGGGGGCTCAATGTGTCGTTATCCACAGACGATCCTCTGCAATTCGCATTTACCAAAGAGCCCTTAATTGAAGAGTACTCTGTCGCGGCGCAGATATACAAACTAAGTGCCGTTGACATGTGCGAGTTGGCGAAGAACTCTGTGATGCAGAGCGGGTTCGAGCATACGATAAAGCAGAGGTGGTTAGGCAGTGACTATCATCTTCCAGGAGTGATGGGAAATGATATGGGCAAGTCAAATGTGCCGAATATTAGAGTGGCCTTTCGACACGAAACTCTGATGCAGGAATTAGCAATGTGAGCTTAAAAACGTACATGTCTTGCTAGCTGTGCACAGTGCTAACATCGCCATTCTATAGGATTGACAGATACACAAGCACGACACCGTACACGGCCACTAAGGTCTCCACTTCTCCCTTTCATTCCCAAATTAAATCCTCCCAGCAACCTCCTTCACCGTCCACCTCTATGCGGACCAACCCATCTACGACAAACCCTTCTTCCGATCTACCTCCATTCCAACAACAACACCAACCTGGCGCCCCTCCCCACTATTCCCCCTCCTTCCCTACTCAGGTTGCTCGTATCCCCACCTCCTACTCCTCGGACATGATAAACCTTCCCGGTAGCAATATTCCATCGTCCCGAGACTCTTCAACCACCTGGCCGGGGGCACAACCAGTGCCCCTCCCTTCGCCTACGGCTGGTGGTGGACAACCTTGGAGCCCAGTACTGGAAGGGATGAATGAATTGCACCTCAATGGTAGCGAGCCGAGAATATTTCCGGGCGTAGTAATGAGTAGACACCGGAGAGGTAGCCAGAGGCAGGGGAGCACGTCCGAGAAGGATGAAGGGTCTGCATATCCGACGAGGAGGTCGTTGGTGAGGGGGAGTGGGAGTTTTGATGGTAGGGCTAACTATGGTGACGAAGAAGGGAATAAGGTTGCTTGAAAAGGGGTAATCTTGTACTCTGTACGCAAATTCTTATAGGGGAGCGAAAATTCGACTGTAAAACCACTTCCGCTCGGCGTTCACGTGATACGATACAGAACACGTTCACGTCTCGAGTCTCACCACCGTCCTAGAAATTCGCGCGTCTCTATGCAACAATGAAAGCAATACTACCGCTTCTGGCTGTAGTCCCAGCTGCCTTGGGGAATCAGAGGGTCTTCAGTGTTTACGATGATTTGCTTGCCGTGCCACAGGTGCAACCACTATCGCGGGCCCTTATTGCAGAACTCACTAACTAGCTGGCCCTGCAGTACGAGATCATTTTTTCCGATTCCTTTATATCAGAAGCAGATGCAAGCTCGCGACTTTCGCTTGTAGCACTCAATACAGCCAAGGCGACATCCTCTTCGCAGCTACCCACAGGTCTTGTGGGAACGGGGACGGAGTCACTGCACGCGGATGACAATTTCTCCGGATCCTCTAACACTTACGAATCTATGCTTCTTGATGGCAAACGGTACCTGTGTGCTATCCCGGTCGTTGACACACCTCAGAAGAATACTACATCAGGAGAAACTTCACAGGCAGAAGCAGAGAACGAACTGTCACGAGCAACAACAAGAGGGTTGGAGCTGTTAAAGGGGATGGAAGGGCACTGCTTGTATTTTCTCTCGGGGTGGTGGTCTTACTCATTTTGCTATAATTCAGAAGTCAAACAATTCCACCAACCGCCAGCGTACAGAGGGGTGCCGACATTTCCTCCAATGAAAGACCCTACAACCCCTTCCTACGTTCTAGGGAAGGTCAAACCGACCCACCATCAGAAAAGGAAAGGCGATGCCGACAGGCGAGTACGAGCAGAATCAGACAGAACAGAATTGCAGGTGAAGGGGGAAACGAGATATCTTGTCCAAAAGTTGCGGGGAGGCACTATTTGTGACCTAACAGGAAAAGAAAGGAAGATCGAGATCCATGTGGGTCAGCAAAGTGCTCAAAACTCTACCATGCTTACGCTAACGCTCCAACCTTCTAGTATCACTGCTACCCTCAAGAGGCTGATAGAATTGAATGGATCAAAGAAATATCCACTTGCTCCTACTTGATGTTAATCTACACACCCCGACTCTGCAGTGATGTTACATTTCTTCCTCCACGAGAAAATATAGCACACTATATTGCGTGTAGGGAGGTCATCAAACCCCAAGATATTGAAAATTGGAAAATTCGAAAAGCAGCCGAAAGCGAGCACAAGCTCCTTTCGGGCCCCCAAGGGCCACAGGTGGTTGGTGGAATTGAGGTTGGGGCGGCCTTGAACGTTGGGAAAGATGGTCGGCGTATTGATGGTGGCAACAGAGGTTCAGCGGGTGTTATAGCTACTAGCAAGGGAAGAGCAGGAGGTGGGGAAGTGGAAATACTAACAGATGAGGAGCTCAGAAAGCTAGATCTCGACCCCGGAACTATTAGCATGCTAAGAGAGGAGGTAGAAAGTCTGGCGGGCGACAAAGGGTGGAAGCTGGAGGTCTTCGACACCGAGGACGGAAGAGAGATACGCGGTATCTACGACTCGGATTCTCCAGACGAAGATGCTAACGATAAAACCAACCCCGAAGGAGAAGATGAGGGGAAGGGTGAATACGCAGGACATGAAGGAGAGGGCCTTCAAGCAGATCTGTGACAGTTCGGAGGTTGGAATGGGGGGCGGATTGGCATATACCTTCGCATCGTTTGGCGTTTTCGGCGTTTTTTACCAACTAGACCCTTCTCGGTAGGCATAAGTAAAGTATGGGCTATCAGTCACGGAACATTATCATAGCATTGAACATAGTGTATGTACATGTACAAGAATAAGCGCACCGGTAAGGTATACTATCTACCGTGACGCCCGCTTTATTCAACGCCTGCCTTTCCCTGAAACGTTCAATCTTGCTTGCTTGCATCAATCAGCATTCGGTCTCAGTAACCCCCTGCCCTACCGTAGTTCACAACGTCCCTTTCGCAATCTCACTTCTCCAACCCTTCCCGCGCTCAAACCCATTGGAGTGGCTCTGGAAATCCTGCATGGCTTGGTAGACTTGGTCTTGTGTATTGAGGACAAAGGGGCCATATTGGACGACCTTTTGGTCGAGAGGGAGGCCTGCCACCAGGACTGCCGGTTTGTTAGCTGGTTCTGATTTTTGTGGGCGAAAATGGCAGAAGAGCAAAAATAGGAGTATACAAAAAAAAGATGCGTCTGCCGGGAATCGAACCCGGGGCACGGCTAAATTCGTTGGAATGGCAAAGCCGTAGTTTACCACTAACCCACAAACGCGACGTGGTTTGGAGAGTTGGTTAAAGACATCTTGTCAATCTGCCCAAGCCGCCACGCCGTTCCGACAAGGACAATGGTAAGCGAACAAGGAAATTTTTACTTACTAAAATGGCCATCTTCCGTCGCGCTACCATCAACTTGTGCTTCAACCATGTCGCCTGCCTGCTCGAATACAACGTTATGGTACGCCCCGACCGTTGCTTGTTCCTTGCCGCTTCCGAAGGTCGTGCTGCCAGAGAGGGTGTATGCGAATGCATTCCAGCCCACAGGGAGCTCCTGCTGGACTTTTCCGCCGGGTTTTATGTTAATGTCGAACAGCCAGACAGGAGTATACGCTAATTCCTTTACGCTATCAACACCGTGCGATTGACCCGAAATGACTTTGATGTGGACTTTGTCACCGTCGACATCAATGTTTGGGATCTCGGAGGCCCGCAGATCGCGGTAACGTGCTTCACAAAACTTAAGTCTCTCCGGGAGGTCGACCCAGAGCTGGAGGCCGATGTTGGCACTGCCGTCAGCATTTTTGCGGGGCATTTCAGCGTGCATAATACCCTTGCCGGCAGTCATGAATTGGAGGTCCCCCGGGCCGATAGTACCAGCGTTGCCGGCGAAGTCTTCATGGTCGATTCCGCCTTTCAGGAGGTACGTGATTGTTTCCTGGCCGCGATGGGGGTGGTCTGGAAATCCAGCGGGGGGCGACACAGTGAAGTGGTCGAGCATTAGAAAAGGGGAGAAGTTGCGGAGCTTAGAAGTACCGATTGAGCGACGCACTCGCGCACCCATTCCCTCGGATTGTTCGACCGCGAGGAAGGCCTTGCGGATTGCTCGGGAAACAGACATGCTCGATAGTTCCACTGGTGGTCTTCCGAATACAGATTAAGCTTCAATCGGTTTCGCAAGAGGTATACGTTGCTCTCGCAGAACTCAGATGTGTGCCCGATACGGAGTAGTAGAGTGTACAATAGCTGCGGGAACGATCGAAGCAAGAAGATTCCACTTCATGAGCTCCAAACGACGCGTTCTTATAGACAGGACGGAGGTATAGAAACTCCTCTTAGACCGCACCAGACCACACGTGAATGGGGTGGAAGTTTCTGTGTCGCGTTGATAATAGGATTCGTCACGATTACATCCAGTTTAGTCATCTGAGGAACCCACGACGTCACCAGCCACCAGCCGATAGGGCCAACCGAGGCGTAAGCATTGTCTAAGCTCGTGTATGTGATAAGTAAGCGCTAGGTAACGTGTTTGTAGAAGGAGCGACTTGAGGTAAATGTCTATGTATGAACAGCGTTTGTGGGTTAGTGGTAAACTACGGCTTTGCCATTCCAACGAATTTAGCCGTGCCCCGGGTTCGATTCCCGGCAGACGCATCTTTTTTTCGTCTTTGATTTTGGTGTATCATGTGTGTATGTATGTGTATGCCTTCTATTAATAAACAACCGGGCAGCGTCTACGTCCCGTAGAGTGGCCAGCGGAGGACTCGCCCCCTCATCCCCTCTTGCCAGATATCCCAGGTGCCGTGAGCCCCTACGGCTCCTTTCAAGTCATCGCATGATTCCCGGTGATATGCCGACGCTCTAGCTAGTGTCGCCGAGACCAACACAACGCCCCGCGACACCGCCAGCGACCAAAACCGCCAACAACCAAAGTCACCAAACAACGTGCGTATGATGTCCATCTCGGAGCTCGCGGTCTCCGGTCGCCTAGAGCTAAGCATTAAAACGTGGGCGCGTCGGGGGCGCTGTCACAGGCAAACTTCTGGGCCCGGGAGCTGCAAGATGAAATGAACCTCCAACGTCCAGGTGCGCGGGCCAAGTCCTTCTGTACGCGTACATTCGAAACTCCCTTGGTATCGGCCTGATCGACGTCGTTTCTCTTTGGGTTCGATGGCTCCTCTGTCACTGGACATCCGCCCCACCCCAACAGCCGCTAGCACAGTTTGAAATGCGGAACCCATACCACTGTGCCAGCAGCCTCTGCTTGATCATACCAGTGTGAAGCTTGCCTAATTCAACCTTCATAGCTCCCTTATGCCTAGGCGCGCGTTGCAAGATCTTCATCATGCGGCGCCCCGATTTATGCCCCCCTCTGGAAATATCCCCGCTTCCCTGGGAGACATGGAGGGCAAGATATAAGACTCCAAGCCAAGTCTCAATGTCACGATGCTTTCCCCATACACGACTGTGTCTACCTCAGCTGCCTCGCAAGCCGGTTCTTCGCGCCATTCCTGTTTCATTCTTTCTCGTCGGGCACGAGCCGTTTGAATATCTTCAGTCACTCCTTATCAATTCTATTTTACTCCCAAACACCTGAAACAATGCGTACCTACGTCGCCCTCTCTGCTGCACTGGCCGCTCTTCTATCAACTTCTCTTGGAGCTCCTGTGGAATACAGCGATTTAGCAAGGCGTGCCGCTGAGGACAAGTACGTATCCCACATTATGCAGCTCCCTTGCTGCCCGCCCACCTCAAGACAGTCCTGACAACTGGTAGTGGAACCGCCATTATGATGGCAATTGAAAAGGCCGACAAGGGCAATGCTAAAATGCTAGGCCAGATGTGTGTCGACGCAGGGTTGGCTGACCCTGCGGCGGCCGCGAACGCAACGGCTGAGGGAAAAGCGGCTAAAAAGGCAAAGGCAAAGGCAAAGGCCAAAGGGGAGAAAGCAAAGGCTAAAGGAAATGCTAAGGGCGATAATGCTAATGGAGAGGTCGATGAGGAAGGCGCTGGAGACGCAGCTAATGACGATGAAGTTGAGGAAAACGAAGAAATGGGAGATCCAGCCAATGGCAATGAAGTTGAGGAAAACGAAGCAATGGAAGACCCAGCTAATGGCGATGAAGTTGAGGAAAACGAAGCAATGGAAGACCCAGCTAATGGCGATGAAGTCGAGGAAAACGAAGCAATGGAGGACCCAGCTAATGGCGATGAAGTCGAGGAAAACGAAGCAATGGAGGACCCAGCTAATGGCGATGAAGTTGAGGAAAACGAAGCAATGGGAGACCCAGCTAAAGGGGACGCAGCTAATGGCGAGGGAAACGCAGCCAAGGGAGACAAAGCCAAAGGCAAAGGGAAGGGCAAGAAAGGCCAGAAGAACCAGAAAGATGCGGCCACCGTGGACATGCAGGCATCCCTCACATCCGCCTGCTCGGCCATGCTCGCCGGCAACCTCGCCGTTGAAACCGACGCCGCCACTGCCACCACTAACCAAAACGACGCTCCCGCTGCGGCCTCTGGAGAGGCCAAGGCAAAGAAACCTCGCGCTCCCGTTCCCGCCTCTAACACTCCTGTACCTTCCGAGAATTCCTCCGCCCCTCCCGCCACCAACACTCCTGCACCTCCCGAGAACGCCCCCGCTCCCCCCGCCACCAGCACTGTCACTCCCGAGAAAACCCCCACTCCCGCAAAGACTGAAACTCTCGTTGCCCGGGCCTCTGGTGGTCCCGCTCCAATCAGACGCACAAACTAATTCGTCGGATGATATGAGGCATGGATCTGGCCGGTGGCTGAGGCAGAAAGAAGCTCCCGGATTTGATATTCGATGAGTCGCAATATGGCGACGGTTGGGCATTCTGAGAACTGCACTGGATAGTAGGAGATGTGTTTATTTTTTTCCAGATTTATGTGTATAGTATTCAATAGTACCAACTACTCTGTACTCCCTACTAGGCCTGCTTTGCACCAAGTAGCCCTAGAGGATAACATCAACGCCGGAATAATGCCAACACCTGAACATTAGAGAGAGCAATACCACCAACGATAAAGAACGGTGTCGCCAGTGCCACTACTATCTCTTAGGAGGAGTAAAAATTATTCAATCCCCTTCTAACTAACCCAATCATCCACTCTTGTATACACACGCCTCTGAGGGCGATGGAGCGACTACTAGGAATCAAAGACCCGTATAACCCACCGAAGTCTCATAGCTGACAAAAATGTAAAGGTTAAAATTGAAACGACTCGAGGAGGAAACTAGAGATGCTATGTTTTAGTTCACAATTGGTACGATTTTGTATTTGTTTTAGTTAATGGGGGTTACTGAACATAACACCAAATAGTGCCGTATGTAACTCAGGCAGTAAAGCTTGAACCGGGAATAAAGCCATCTAGAAGAGAGACGGCTTACCCTAGGTGAAATGCCACATCTTCACCAGCAAACGATCATCTAGAGCAGTTTCTGTATTGTGGGCAGTGAAGATCGTCGTTGGAATCACATGTTCGACCACCGGAGGTTTTCTACTATCTTTCGAGAATTCCATGTCAAGCATCTGTGGGGAGTTAGTATGCGGATTCACTTGGGAGGGTAGCTAGGAGGTATACTTACGCTACTATAGGAGTGGTCTAGGAAATCCTCCATATTGTATGCATGCTTCGTGAACTGCTCGGAGATGATTCTCGCTAGTGTAGCTACATTCGGGTGGTAATGTGCTTGCAACATCTGGACCTCCCATAGGCTGCTACAAATAGCACCCGTCTTCATTGGGTCTTCCTCACTCATGTTGAATGGGTCATCCATGCCTTTATTCCGTAGCTCCTCGATTTTATCCTCTCCTCGGACCTCTCGATGAACCATAAAAGTGCAAGTTGGGTGTCTTTTTAGAAGATTATAGATCCAAGGTACCACAACCACAATAGCTGACGGAGGAGCTTGTAGACTCAGCCTCGAAAGTTTTTTGATGAAACTTGCAACTAGTGCGGCCGGTAGATGTGTTGAAGCTAGAAATATGTCTAGTAGCCGGAAAAACCGGGATCGGTGCCTGGAATGCAAAACGCCTACATCAAGCATGCTGTAAAGCTTCGGATAAAACATCGGGTAGTCAAGGTTCTTTTCTTGTATGAGGTAGAATAGACCAGATAGTGCGAGAAGAGACATTGAACCGCCGGAATTTAAGGAATCGATGAGGAAATCCATGAGAAGCTCAACTCTAACGAAGGAAGGCGCTATCCTGGAGGAAATCATGCTAAGGATGATTTTACGCTGCTCTTTGCTAAGGCCTAGTTTGAACAGCGCAAGCCAGGCCTTTTGCGCTTGCTTCTTATAGGATCTAACTAAATAGGGCTGATTCTTGCTGTTCGCGGGAGGGTTGACGTAGAATCTGTCAACACCGTTTCCAGGTGAAGGTGCCGTTTGGGTCAAAGAGAGGACAGAGAGTGCGTTCGACGTGAAGGTTTGAAGTACTTCCGAACCACGGCCCTCGGTAGCCAATTCACTAGCGCGCGGGTAAGCAATTGTTTTCCCATATCCCTTGTGACCGACTCACTGTATAGTAGCCAGCGTATAAAACCGGATATCATCATATTTAGTAATGTATTTCTGGACGAGCTCATCGGTTGCCTCTGAGGCATGCTGGCTCTCCAGTACTGCTTGCAATATTCTCGAATATAGCTTCGCTGGAAAGAAATGGCCTTGTCTAGCTCTCGGGCGATTTCCTTCATCCTTGACCAGGCGCATTAGAAGCATCAAAGCAGTGTCCTAGATTTAACTTTCAGTAACCGACGGCCTGCCCCAAAGTCGATACAACTGACCTTTCTGATGCTCGACCCCCTTAACGCAGTAAGGAGTAGTTCTAAATAGTCGTCGTATCTCTCCTTGAGCCAGTGAACCATTGTAACTTCAGCATCGCTGGCTCCTTTCGTCACCGACATATTTCCATTGACCATGAGCCGACAAAATACGCGGCATAACGAAACCGCTGCAGCAAGGCCTTCCCCGCCCTGTTTGCTATCGTCATGGCTGATGGCTAGGAGAGTTGCAATATTGTTGTAATATCGACGAGACTGTGTCACTTGAGACTCCAGCTGGAATAGTAATTGAGCGTTGTCGTCACCGGCATCACAAGTAAGGTTCGCGGCCCCCTCTCTCACAGTACCAATAGACTCTATAGCACAGCCTCTCTTCCGTTTCTTTGAAGAGGAGTTGCTATCCAACGTCCCCGGCATTGTTGAGGGAAGAAAAAAAATGAAATGGTCGTTGGTGTTCTTGTGGACGGAAGATCTATCGGTACTCAGGACTACTACGACCATGCTTGGTACAACGCGGCTAGTTTTTTGCCGGCCGAGTCCGATTCCCACCTCTTGTCAATCTTCTTCAACTCGAGCAGGAAACAACTGGCCATACAACTATCTCCACATATCTAAAATGGCCTCTCGTTTGGCAAGAAATGCTGTCGGTACGCTGCTATTCCTAGACCGGCAGCCAATTGGGTGCATACTAATTCCCCACCGCCTTCCAGGGGCCGCCCGCCTCCATCCAGCTCTCTCAACCCGAACGGTCCCAACACTCACAACTTTTACAACAGCCCGATACGCTTCTAATGTTCCAGCCGAAGAGCCTAAGAAGAAAGCCCAGTCCATCCTCGATTCACTGCCCGGAAACTCGTTGGTGTCGAAAACAGCGATTCTTTCTGCCGGCGCTGGGCTCTCAATCGCAGCTATTAGCAACGAGCTTTACGTGGTCAACGAAGAGACGATCGTCGCCTTCTGCCTGCTAAGCGTCTTTTGGGCTGTTGGGAAGTACGGTGGTCCAATGTATAGGGAATGGGCGGACACACAGATTGCCAAGATCAAGGGCATATTAAATGCCGCTAGGGAAGACCACACACAAGCTGTCAAACAACGCATTGAGAACGTCAAGGAGCTATCTAGCGTTATCGACATCACCAAGTCGCTATTCGAGGTGTCCAAGGTATATATCCACTATAGTTGGTTGGCCTATGGCTTAGCATTGACACCGAGGTCCGTTAGGAAACCGCGCGGCTGGAAGCTAAAGCATTTGAGCTCGAGCAGCACACAGCCCTTGTACAGGAAGCTAAGTCCGTTCTCGATAGTTGGGTGCGCTACGAAGGGCAGGTAAAGCAACGTCAACAAAAAGAGCTGGCCGAATCCGTCATCGCCAAAATTCGCAAAGAACTGGAGAACCCAAAGGTCTTGCAGCAAATCCTGCAGCAGAGCGTTGCAGACGTCGAGAGTGAGTGGTCGAAACTCGCATTAATATACCGCTTGGCGATGCTAATAGCCCGTTTGTATTTAGGGATCGTATCGCCAAAAGCTCAGTAGATGTGTATTTCCATAACACCTTCTATCTCTGTACCTCTATCAAACCAGTTCCATAAAGTGGAGTATTTTCTGTACTAGTTCCGATTACTCCTTATTATCGACAAGTTCAACATTCAGCTCATGCAATAGCTATATTTTTGATTTCGTAGCGTCCCTTTCGTTTTGACGAACCTGACAGTTTCGATCTAACAACCACCGCGTCACGCAACACAGTATCCGTCACGCCCATCCCGCGAAGTCGTCTGCGAACTTTACCGCTGCCTTCAAATACCATCCGTCCTTTTCACCCCATAGCGTGTTAGCCTCCCTCATCGCCCGGATTGCTAATAGTTGACGTCGTGAGCGGTTGAATGCAAAAGTCTTGGCTAACTAAACTGTAGACTTACCCGTGACATATTGCATATCTTTAGAATATTGTCCCTTAATCGCTGTATCAGTCACCCACTCCCAACCCCTTCCCTTAACATCATAGTCCCTTACGTAACTCTCGTTGATCTTTGGCCGAAGCCGTGCAATGTATACTGCGAGAGAAAACAACCACCATTCCATTACAAGCGGGGCCTGCCAGTCAGCCGGGATTATCGGCAATAGTATTCTCAGAGCATGGCAGGTCGTCAACAAACGCGCTAGTAAAATGTCGTGAGTAGGATACGACATCCGGTTTGTTGTTGTAAGCAGCAGTATTGCCGAGTCCATTGACTCTTCAAACTGTTTTCGCAGATCTTTTATCTCCCACGAGTTCCAGTACTCCAGGATGGTTTCTTCATGTTTTCCGAATAATGCTTCGATTTTGCTGGAGCCTGGGTGTTTGGAGAGGCCGTTGAAACGGGGATCTTCGCTGATACGTGCAAAAATAGCGAGTATAGAGGAACTTGGATTTAGGGCTGGGGTTGGGGTTGAGAGCGGGTTGTCAAGGTATTTGTGGAGGAAGTCGTAATTGATTGCACATAGCCCAAGGGCTTCAATAGCAAGAACACTATTGTCTAGTTCATAAGCGTAGCCCAGGTGAATTAACGGGTGTCCAACTAGACAGGGGAGTTCAGTTAGCATCTAAGCTATGAATCAGGGAAGATTAAACTATCAGATAACTTACGGCCACATATCAGGCCGTGGATAAGTGGCTCAGGACCATTGAGGAGGTACTCGGCAAGTACCTTCTTCCAGTCATAGCCAAATCTGACGAGTTCGTCCTCGAAGAAATCAATAAAGGCTCGCTGGTACCTACGCTCCCATTAGCCACGCGCCAAAACACACTAGTAGCTCCTTCCCCCATCTCCCTTACTTTCGATCTCCAAGGAAATCCCTCCAGTCGTGCCGAGAAACTTCACTAGGGGAATCCTCCCACGAGTCCAACTCACCGGTTTTCTCGTCATATATATCATTGAGGTGTTCGGAATCTGCCCCCAGGAGATACGCAGAGCCTAGTATC
Organism: Geoglossum glabrum; assembly: GCA_021527465.2. Lineage (NCBI taxonomy): Eukaryota > Fungi > Ascomycota > Geoglossomycetes > Geoglossales > Geoglossaceae > Geoglossum > Geoglossum glabrum. The sequence goes on along the minus strand of JAJDFE020000058.1, from coordinate 39,650 downwards.
TACCATTCCCACTTTTCAGTACATGCGAGGGGGTAATTAGGTGGGACCAAGCATGAGAGGGGATAGATATCAAAGTACAGCTCACTTACATGTGGTAGATCATTGTTATTGTCGAGTCGCCGGAAGGCGATTGAGTGGTTGACATGATTCGCGCGAATGAGATGCTTGAGCGATCTCATCCGCTTTTCGGGGGAAGTTTCTATATCATGAACTTGGACGGGTGGAATATCGATAGCTTGTGGCCTGCTGTTTGCAAGACCCATGGCACTAGAAGCTTGGTGAAGCTGTGCAGTTTAGGAACGCGCAATGCGGGGAACACCATCGTCAATGCATCTAGCCAACCCCAATCGACATCGTCTACCCTTACAACGGCCACTGCAAACCCAACACTCCTGGCTACGTGAGATGGAGTGTAGCAGTTCCTCTGACGGCGAAGTTAAGAATTTATCGTCGCAGCTATCGTCCCTATCGTGCTCAACCGCGGTCTACGCTGAGCTCTTACTCAACATCCGTCAGGTGAGTATCTTCATCTCACTGCCAACACCTTCGTCTCCGAAGACCAGAGCCGGGCTCTCGTCAGACAGGCTCTCCCTTACAATTACCCATGACGGACAAATATCGTCGTTACCATTGCCTGCCAAGGTCGCCGAGATACCGTCTCTCGAGCTTCCCCCAACACCAAATAGGGAACTTTCGTTCCGCCTTCCTCTGGACCATACAGCTAACCAAGCGACTTATGCAAGCCCTGACAATACCGCTCCCTGGGCCGCAACATCGCTGTCCGAGACGTCAGCAGCATCCTGTAGAACGTGCGGCGACACACTAGTGGGCGCTCAAGTTGTCAGAATATGGAAAGATCTCCCCAGCGAGAATTGGGCTGAGATGATGGAATTCTGGCATTGCCATAAACCAGGGGAGCATGCTCTCCCTACTGAGGGCAGCCATGACGGGAAGGGGTACACTGCCAGTGAGAAGATCACATCTAAGCCGGGCCTGGGGCTTGTAAGTCTATGCTACTTCCTACTTTCGGAGCAAGATTGCTCAGGTGTAAAAGTAAGTAGGGATTCTTCCACGTCCTATTCTCCTGTGCGTTGTTTTCATTTTCCCCAAAAATCCAACTTTACGGGCACCAAGAAGGAGGCCCAACCCCGAAATCTTTCGGTCTTATGGAGAGGCCACCGATACAGGTGCCCAAAATTAAACATATCTATCCTGCAGATCTCACGCGCTATCAGGCCTATCCTCTTTGTCTGCCAGCAGCTCAAAGAAGGGTTACTTGACGGTTACTCGAGACCCCGCAGCACAATTGGATAGCCTCTCAGTGTTTTCACCTTGTGATAAGCGGGAGCGCTTGCCTTTCACGGGATTATGAAGAGGTACACACATCAACCATACACGTACATACTAACTCTATGCTACACATAGACTGCAACCCAAACCACCAAGAATAAGCAGCCACAGGCTTTGGCGTGTGCTGCGTGCCAAGCCATAGTCGGCGTCGTTGATGAGAGGGCAGAAGGATGGAGGTTATATAAATGGAGTCTGGCCGTCCAGTCTACTGAGGAAGCCAAAGCGGAGAGATTCCCCATAGGTGCATTTACTTCCGCGCATCTACTCACACTTATCGAGAACCAAGGCGTCAGAAAGTTCACTATTAAGCCTGAGGGGAGAGACGGAGATCCCACCATTACGGTGAGAGCAATCATAACCTTACCCTAAAGCTCACTACAAGTATCAACTCTCATCTAGGCTGTAGTTATGGGTATTCAATACCGACCTCCGTTACTCAACCTTCACCTCACCTCCTTCTAGCCCGCAACGTGCGATGAAAGTTTTTTATCAGACACGCAACGCCACCGTATGCCCGCATGATAATACAAAAAGCCCGACCGCACCACCACCTTCTCCATTAGAGGAGGTCTACCTACCTCTATCTATTTATCAGGAATTACAAAAGGATCTTCACGAAAGCAATCGGTCCTTACCAGCTTCGATAAGAAAGTATCAAGATTGGGACATTGGACTTTTGGAGAGGTTTGGGATCGGTGTGTAGGTGTTCCGGGTTGGAATAGCAATCCCTGCCACCCAATCACCGACAGTACAATCCCTATACGAATAGGTCGATGTGGTTATCGCAGTTTCACAGCTTCCAAAAGTCAATGGATCAAATACAGGAACCTTAGTAACCACAGGGGAAGCATCTTTCACGAGAGTAAATTTACCCATGTTCTTAAAGCGAGTACATTTTCATATTCGCTATATAATATGATAAAGAAGGAGAACCCTATTTCCAAGTACAGCTAAATTTCCCTTCCGTCCTAAAATTGCCGGAGGTGCTGTCCAAAGAAAGTACAAAGAGATGCTAGTCAGCGATAGATAACCAAATGATACAGCCATACATCATAAATGATTATCATCATCTTAAAAGAAGACATACAACTACGCCAGTTACACAAAAGGTTCAAGAGCCCAGTTACCAAAGGCTGGAAACCAGAAAGGCCTTATCAAGGTGGCCGGTAATAGTTTACCCAATAGGCGACTGCTCCTCTTCCCACGGCATCGCGTATTCAAAAGCCTGTACAGGTCCGGTCTGTGGATATTGGCTATGCGTATTCATTGGTGGACGGAAGGTCGGAAACATGCCGTCATTCAACCCGTCCGATGAACCAGAAGCACTCGAAGGAAACAATTGGAAATCGCCGATTGGCTTTCCCGATGTTCCCAGAAATTCATCATATCCTTCATCGGTAATCTCGTTGGCTGATTCGGGAGAATAAAGGACTATGTTGGCCTGCGCATTAGGAGACAGACCTGCTACATTAGGAACATGATGCTGCGGTACGGCCGAGCATAAAGAAGAATTGTACGGTATGCCTGGTTGGTCAAAGCTATCATAGATCGTTTGCCCGGCGGAGTTGTCGGGGGTGAGAAGCTGAAAAGCCTGAATATTGTCACAATAGATGTTGAGTGACGACCAGTCGATAGCATCGTAGATGTTTGCTGCGCCAACCTGGCAGGGAACAAGAGGGTCCAAAGTCCCGGGGATGCCACTTGCGCTATTCACATTCGTACTGTTCATTATCGCGTCGGAAGCAGCGTATGACTGGATGTATGCGGACGTCGTATTGTAGATAGGCTGATAATCATTGAACGAGAAATGATCAGCCTGAGTAGGGTATGAGGTTTGTTGTGCTTCTTCATATACGTTGGTACCACAAGATGCATCTCCCTCTGAGCCGCTGGTGGAGCCTGCCATAGAATAATTGCCAGGCGAAATACCATGAATATCATTGTCATATGACGGGAAACGGGTCATTGGAGTTGTTACACCGATAGAAGAGACTGGGGTTGTGATTTCAGTAGTCTCTGGAGTGTGGGTTTCAACAGTGCTTGGACGCCCGGTAGGTACCCCTCTGGTCTTTTTGGAGCGCACGTATTCCCAACCATGTGCCTTCTCCATATGTTGTTTGCAGTTGCTTTCACGCTTTGACCTGTACGTGCAAGGGGTAAAATGGCACTCATACAGTGCCGGGGTATCCGAGTGTTTGTCGTTGACGTGTCTATCCCGCTCTTTCTCGGTGGGCCAACCGTGAGTGAAATATTTGCAGGTAGGGTCAGAGCATTTCCATGGACGAGAGTGGGTCTTCTCGTGTTTACTGCCATAATGTTAATTCATGTAGGAAAGTTTCGGGGCATAGGAACATACGTTAGATCGCAAGGACGCTTGAATTGCTTGCCGCACTCGTTACAAGTTTGAATTGGCACCTCCTTGGCAGCTTGGGGAGACACCTTGCGCCGCCTTGCCATAGAACGGCGAACACTGGATTCTTCGTCTGAGTAATGTTCGCTCAATTGCCTTTTCATTGTGTGAGCACGAAACTTGCTCTCTTCTTCAGTGAGGTGTTCGTCTGAAGCCTGGATATCGGTTCCAATACGAATGGTTTTACCATTCTTGACCCTCACTAGCTCTGCAGGGCGGCCAGTTTGGCTCAAGCCCCCTTGTAGGACAAGCTTCTCGGATCTAGAACTAATGTTAGCACTCAGCTCAACTTTAGGACAAATGAGGGGCATACGGGGAATAGTCGTTCTCATTCGCCTCCTCGCCAGCAGCCTGCTTCTCTTTGCTGGCATTCATCTCTCGCGCATATTGACCAATCTGATCAACAAGGTCGACGAAGTAACCGTCAGTGTAAGGCCTGTCGTATGGACGCCGCTGCTCTCGTTCGCTGATAGAGTTTACGGTCTCCTGGACGCAACGGATAGACATTTCGCAGAATTCAAGATACGAAGAAACGGACTTGGCCCTCGTCTTGATATAGAATAATATGAGTCCAAAAGCTCCCGGCCCGAAAAAGGGGTAACAACTCACTTGCGCCAAATGAATAAGGAACTTTTCTAAATCCCGAAGGCAGATGATATCCCCATGTGTAACCCTCAGCGGAGCCTGACGCACAAGTGGATGAAAGTGTTTAAGAGACCTCTGCTTTAGGAGAGGGTTAATGATGTGTTTCTGCATCTGCGCTTCTGCTTTGCGACTCAGACGGACTTGGCGTCCGTGGAGAGGTTGAACGTTGGCCATCGACGACTTGATACCAGCACCTGGGATATGGGTTGCAGATAAATGTGCCACACTCGAACCAAGACACGCCCCAACCCCAGCACGACGGATCACGGAGCGATTGCTCGACACTAGGGTGAGAGGTTAGCACGTAATTCAGGTGTAGAGACAGGAAATGAACACATACCCGTTTCCGAACCGTCGCCATTTTCTGATGAGGTTCGAATAGTTCCGCTGACTGTTGAACCAATTCCACTATCCGACGTATGGTGTCTTTGGACGTCATGGTTTTGACGCTGCTTGGGCGAGCCTGCATGGCTAGCCTTACTAGACACATTAGTGGGTACACGGTCCATCTCCACTGGATCCGCCTGGCTAGGTGGCTCAGAAACCGTGGCATCCAGGACAATTCTGGGCAGTGGCAGTGCTTCCTGGTGTAGAGATTCCCGGACTCCTGGGGACATTGATCCGGAGCAGGATATACTGCGATCAATATTACCGATCAGAGCCGCCATACGAGCCTCCCTTCCGGCAATGACATCTAGATCCTTTGAAGTCTCCGACCGCCTAGGACGCGATGGAAGAGGGATAGGACACGATATTTCAGATGGGGGTGTTGTGGGAGAATGGAAGGTAGCTCCTCTACGTAAGGGCATATCGGTGCAAAGAGAGGGCAGGGGGCCGGGTCTAGCAGTCGGTAACATGTCCTCAGGTGGAGTCACATTGGACTGAGGGACCTTCGACCGACGGCGGGGGTGAGGAGAAGACATCTTGAATAACAAAGCGTGATGCGGACACTTTTATCGACAACGCTGGCCGGTGAAAGCTGGATGAAATTAGTACAGTTATGATTCAATGCAGCTTGGACAACTCGAGGTGACTCACTCTCCCGACCAGAAAAGGCCGTTGGATTCTCTATACCGTACCGCGACCACGTCGCCAAACACCTTTTAACGCGCCTCCACAGAGTGTCAGTATGCTTAATTGTCCAGTTAAGTAAGGGCAATCGACTGCGGTAAGATGACAGGTCGTGTGGGGGAGGTGGATCATCAGGGCGTTTCTCACAGTTCCAGACCAAAATGTCCCTGCTCCGGATAGGGCAAAGGGCGATGAGGATGATGATGCCGCGGAGCAGACGACGATGGACAACGAAGAATGGTAACTGGCAACGAAAGGACGGTGGGGAACGAGGAGGGCGATGAAGGTGACGGATAACCCAAGGGCAAGAAAAGAAGGCTGCAGCGAAGATGACACGAGAAAATAGCCGGTAGGACAGGGCGTGATGAGGTATATATTGGGGACCAGGGCCAGCCGCAGGAAACACAGCCGGATGCAGGAGAATGAGCGAGCAGACGATAGATCCGAACGATAAACTAACAGGATTTTGAATGCGGTAGAAAGGACACCGTAGATGGAAGAGATGGGATGACGGAGGAACAGAAGGAGAACGACGAAGAAAGCCGATCGCACGAGCACCAGCGGCGAACCCAAAGCGGTGTGTTCGAGACGGCGGAAGAGCAGCAGGCAGTTCTCAAGGCTCTCCCTCGCCGTGGACTGGGGCAGAGGACTGGGGCAGAGGACGGGGAGGGGGGGTTTAGGCAGCAGCGCGAAGAACGCGCGCCGTCGACCAATCCCGCCACGAGAACACCGGTAGGGGGGGCGGGCGGTGGGCCAACAGCAGAAACAGCAGAACAGCAGAGCCACCGCGAGAGATGCGGGCAGGAGTATGAATACCCAGTCCCCTCGCACGACGAGCGTTTCTCGATGCGTTTATCGTGTTGCGGGCTGCGGTGGAATATACCAGGGCACATGCGGTGTCTCAAAAGGTACAAAGGACAGAGGGCAGTGGGCAGTGGGCAGTGGGCATCAACCTCCAGTGGGGGAGGCCTCCGAGAGCTTGCTGGCTGGGCCCGGGGGAGGGGGGTCAGCTCGACGATGGGGGATAAAAAATGTGACGGTCGCGGTTGTTCCGCCAGCCATCTGCCACTTTACCCGGCAAAAAAAACACTCCGCGACATGTTCTATGTAGACCCAGAGAGGTGCAAAGAAACTTTGTTCACGGATTCTCTGATTATTGCGTAGGCGATGGATCCACTGCGTGCAGAGCGGACGCATCTTGCGAGAGGGTGAGGCTCCCTCTCCCCAGGCCCTTTCCAGGCCCTTTCCAAGCCCTTTCCAAGCCATCGCGGCGTGCTGATTTGACAGGCAGGGCCCGCGCCTTACCGTTTCTGTCACCCATCGTCCCAACAGCGCAGCGGGCGGGGCGGGCACACGCTCACCGATGAACGACATTCTGGCGTGCAGGGAATCCGCTCATGCTTTGGGGAGTCAGAGGAGCGCTTATCGCTGCACGCTGCGCACACGCAAATCCAGCTCCAGTGCGGAGTACAACACGAGGAATGAGACTGGAGATATCACGCGTACGAGCCGCTGTGCTTGCTTGCACGGAGCAGGTGCGCACTACCGCAGCAGAGTACACGTGTACCCTCCAGCGTCTGTGGATTTTGCTCTTGCCGGCCATTCGCAGCGTCCAGTTCGTACCGTCGTGCCCGATTCCTCCCCAGTGCACAGAGTGCCGAGTATTGCGCAAGCAATTGGCCAATCTGCCGGAGCTGCATCGCTGACTCACCTGGTTTCTTGAATGCGTGTTGTCAGGCTCGGTCGATTGGCTCGACCGAATGACGCGGCCCGGTTTCTATTCTCCGGGACACGCCAAATGCCACCCTCGCAGAAATGCCTGCTCTTTGAGCATCCGAGCCCATATTACCCGCAGCCTACAACGAGCCTGGGAGACGTGTTTCACTTGTCCACAGTCAATCGCTCCCGCCCCGACACCTGGAACATGCTATCCTACCTTCCAATTTGTTTCTATTGTGGTGTTTAGTTCCGCGGATAGCTTCAGGGTCCCCATGGTCCTCCGAATGAACGCTTCTGTTCCGATAGCTGCCTAGTAAAAACCCTGCCCTTAGCTTAAGCATCTCTACGCGAGGGGAGACGTCGACGAGGATGTCGTCAGGCACCGATTCGAACCCTGGGTGGAAGCCGCGGTTCAGCGCCGTCAGGCAGCTCTTCCCTACTGATCTTGCATCTTGCATCTTGCATACTCGCGTTTCCACGGATTTGCGCTGATGCTATTCCAGTACGCCCATTGATACAATCATTTTCCGGCGACCTTCCCCAACTACCCGGGACATGTATGCTGAAGGACTCCGCTGCTACACACCCACTCTCTAGTTCTCTCTATCCGGCTTGCGGAACAAACATTGATGTCATGGGGTTGTGGCTTCCACGTTTACCAAGCCTTTGGGGCTCAAAATTATCGGTGTGCAGTTACAGACTATGATGGCCGGGTACGTGATTCTGGGAACCCTGGACTCCGAGCTCAATGGGAAGGCAAGGCCCACTTACCCTATATACGCGGTATGCTTCTCTTGTTGCCCTTGCCCCAACCAACATCAGTGCATCAGTAGTCATAGCACTAGAAAACCTCACCTGGTGACCAGTGAACCGAGTCATTTCCCAGCTCTATCAGCACCAGCACACGCTTTCTGAGCAGCATTGCGGCGAGCGTGGGCAGTCTGCTGAAGCCCATGCTATCTCCTTTGATGCTTAAGTGACACTGGAGGCGATGATACGATAGGGTCGGAAGTTGGCAATCCGTTGACCACCTCGGGCGTCGCAAAATCCATCGCTCAAATGCTTCAGAACACTGGTTTATGTTCGGCTACTAGCACTCTGTGCAGCAGTGCATTGTTTTCCCTTCATACTTTGTATGTACTCTGTACATGAGAACACATCCGAACGAGTGCTGCTTCATTGTTGGCGTTTCACATCTCACCAGTCAGGCCCGGGACTTCTGACCGCGCTACAAGCGATAGACACCAGAAGGTATTTGGAGTACTACAGATTATCACAGACAACCAGAGATTATCCCATAGCCGTTGAGATCCAAGTAACAGCCACCCAACTCCTTCATGCGCCATATCTCCGGACCTCAACTCCACACTGTTCCGCTCTAACTCCCAAATTTCCTCAACTCCACGCCCTCGAGATCTCGAGATATGGAGTGCCCGTCGGGGAAGGATCGTATAGGGTAGAGGAGCACCTATGGTTGCGATTAATGGGCGGGGTTTTTAAGATACTCGGATTTGATACACAATGCCAAAGTCCCTGATAGCCCCCAAAAGCAGACCCCACGATGCTGATGAAACATTCCGCGGGCACAAGAAGTTCCGAGGGTGGCAATATCGTCGACTGCTGTGTGCGCTTATTGCGTATACCAGTATAGACGTACATAATTTAGTCGACGGACCCCAAAGCCTTTTATTTTTATTGAATGTCGGAGACCAGAGGAGGGGGGGGGGGGAGGTTTTTATGCTATAGGCCCCAGGGCCTTTTGCCAGGTGTAGATCCCCCAATTTCTACTTCTTCTCTTGTAGACGTGTGATACTCAGCGGTATGGACCCCAAAGACCCGTTATGACACGCATATGCGGACTCTCCTATTGTTAGACCCCACGGTCTTGCGTCTGCAACACCGCGGACTTGGAGCGAGAATAGGAAGGGTTATCTCACGTACCGTCAGACAAAATACACGACTACTCTATCTCTTCCCCCGCCCCCGTGCTCCTGTGGGGTTATCGCGGGTTCTTTTGCGACTGCGACATCTCTCTCTATCTCTCTCTCTCTCCCCTGTGTGCAGCCAGTCAGAAGTCACAATTGGAAACGGGGATTTTTATCAAGGGGGCGCCTAGAGAACCATCGCACGGTCCATAGCATGGGGGGTTAGGGTAGCGTACCAGAGTATATTGACATGTACTGTACTTGGGGTGTAGGGGTCTCTGCCCACCTCCTATACTCGCTTATGTGTAGGTGACCAGAGACTAACCCACACACATGTATATACTCTATCCTAGTGTGGGGGTTGGTCGGTCCCAATTTTCTCGCCCAGACGCTGACAGGACTCGGATGTATTAAGGTCGCATTCCGCTACTACATCGTTAATGCACTGCCCATGCAACGGTACGCGGAGCCCAGGAGCTGATGCCGGAGCGTGAGTGGATGGGACGGCGAAATTGGCCTCGGGTCGTGTGGCCTAGTTGTCGGTCAGGTCCGCATTGTGCGATTTGAAAAAAAGGTTTAGTTTTAATTAATTGACTGCTGGACTGCAGAGATACCCAACGTCAATCAATAGGGACAAGCTTCTTCAGATAGGGGTGATATCACTGTTGAACGACCCGCACTGGAGCTAGTGCTGGGGGTGGGCAATTGCGTTCGCTCTTCCAAGCATCAAGTATCCCGTCTCAATTACCCCTCGCCAGGCCACTAGAATACAGAGTTTGTGGGGCCAGATAGGAAACAGAACCAAGAGCGCCTAGCACTCTGTATAGCATATACAAGTGTCTAACCCGTATTTACCGCTGAGGGTTTCCCACGGTATATCCCTTCACCCCTTACCATCAAACCCTATATCCTTCTTATTTAACAAAAGCAGGAGATATTAAATAAAAGTAAAATGTCTCCCTATACCCTATCCTCCCTATTAACAAATACAAAATAGAAATATGAACCACTAAAAAGGAAAGTTCAGTAGAAGCCGTTCTTTTCCCGTTGGTGTATATATAGAATAGCCAACACAGTGTCGGCTACAATCATAATCGTATATCCCATCAATCCAGAATCAACGCCTACACACCTTGCACCTTGCTTACAGGAGCATCCCCCCGCTTCTCGAATGTCTCCTCTAGACGGCATGGCTACCCTTGACATGTTTATCATCCGCTGTCGTAATCGTGGCACGGTATTCGTGTTCTCCGTCGTTCCGCCAATCAAACCCCCGACTGGTTTTCGACTTTTCTAGGTCTGCTAAGCTAATCTCTTCTACCTCGACCGTGGTTTCTGTGTGGATGCCCTTGGCCCATGCATTGCCTGGAGTAGTTATACATTCCTGGCTATCTCCGCGCTGCGTATCTAATACGTCGAACCCGTTATCGCTCGTGGTTCGTGAGCCCTTTGAGCCTTTGAGTTGGAAACCATTAGGAGCATCCAAAGGCCGCACAGAGTGGGTGCGTCTAGCGTAGCCGCTAGCCGGGCTCGAGGATCGCAGGATGGGGAACCATTCACGGAGTAATGGCCATATGAGCGGTAGATTGGACACGTATATCGCAGTGCTGGCTTCACGTACATACCAGAACATATAGCGGGTGTCATAAACGTCAGAAAGGTTGAATACTTTAGTGAGTACGGCAGCGATGATCTGCGGACCGGTCAGTAAACTTGTCCGAGGACGCTTGTAAGTATCTTGGAGACGCACGACAAAGCTGCCCATGCCAAAGATGATACATAGGGCGATCTTGTTCTTGAGCGGAAGCTGAGCGCCGAGGAAAAGTGGTAACCCAATCAACAACATCATGGCGTCGGAGCTCAAGTTGAAGGTTGCTTGGCAGATGGCATAGTGCACCAGAGTAGTACATTGCGCTTAATTTGACGTCAACCCAGTGCTCCCACATTGTTCCAGAACGGGAGGGAGGTCTTACGGTCAGGTGGAGGGACAGCCCAGTATCCATAGAATGGCCGACAGGCAAAGAAGAAGGCCAGCTCACTCGCCAACCATCCACACGCAACAAATACCGAAAGGAATTTGACAGCCATTTGTTGCTTCAAGCCCATACTGTTGAGCACTAGTTAGCAAACGGATCTGAGACAACAATAGATATCGAGCGTTATGGCGTATCATACGTCAACCGGGTGTACATTATCAACATGCAAACTTTGATAGTGTATACAACATTTAACATAGCCTGTCGGTCCATCAACATTGTTCAAGAGCGGGAGTGTTTTAATGCACTTACCTGCTCTGATACGACGACAACTTTAGAGCCTTTAATTCGCTCTTTAATATCCTGTTCCGTGAATGTTGCAAACTCCTCTGGCAAAAACAGGTTGCTTCCGCCTCCTTGGGCAATTGCATTCAGACATGACACCAGTGTCGTGTAGAAACACTGAGCAACGTAGCGGTTAGCACAGCCTTCTCCAGTGCAGCTTTGGGGGAGGCCATACGCACACCGGCAAGTAACATCAAGTAATCATCTACCGCCAAATTGCGAATGCCCACGCGTTTGATTCTTGCACATCTGAGGAGGGTGTTCTGTCAGCAGGTAACCCAATGGCCCCGTTAGATGATCCGCTCACATTCGTAAAACTATAATGAGGATTCCAACGGCATAGAGAGTCCACGTCTCCCTCGCCAACTGCTTCTGAAATGCAACGTCGAAGCCTCCCATATTAGACAGCGCAAAGCTTTTTTGAGTCCGTACACAAAATTCAGAGATATGGAGGTAAAGCGGGCATGCGCCAATGCTGACGGAAAAGTAAGGAAGGACCACCACGCAGAAATAGTAGAAACAGTGCAACGGAAGACAGCGGGAGAGCAAGACATTCATATTGCGAGAGGGACGCGGTGAAAAGGACAACACGCACCCAGGTTGGCATCAATTCCTGCATGATCGACGCCATGGCGCTATCTACTGTCCGTTGCAAGGCAATCAGACGTTTAGGGATGGGTGAAACCCTTAGCATAGAGTTTGGACATCCTAGCAGAGCATACTATTAGAGTATCTGCGGGATCAAACCAGCAAAAGAGTATTTCGCCTCTGCGTGGAATTGGCCAATGGCGGAGGGTAATTCGGGCGGTATCATGGTGGGGGTTCCGTTTAGATTTCCCCTGAAGGGCCTGGACGCACTGATCGCCAGCATCTATTTCCCACGCCAACGATCGACCGATATCTGTCCTATCTTGACGGCCGTCAGAAAAAGCAGATATCGCGACTAGAGTACTCGTAGTGCACCTGCCCTGTGCACGGGACGGGAACAACTTCCAGCACGCACTTGCGGAGGGCATACTCCATTCTACTATGTACATAGAGGGTGGGATTGAGTTTTGCGAAAGAATACTCCGTATGGTCTACACTAGTAGGTGCAAGGAGTGCTCTGAGGGGAACACACATACACACATGCATCATAAACGCCAGCCGGACCATCCTACGACATTCACTGTGGAGAAAATGGGGGCTGTCCAGTCCAGGATACGTGTTTGCACGACAGATTCCCGGGCAAGTGGGCCTGACAGCCGGTCGCTGGAAGCTGAAGGCTGAAGGCTGAAGGCTGAAGACTGAAGGCTGATGTGTTCTTGTTCCTCGTAGGCTAGAGGGAATGAGAGGAACAGGATCGAGAAAAATAAATCCCATGTGTTTTCCTCGAGGAACTGGCGGCCCGTGTGTCCAGAGCTGCTGCTCTAGGCAGCCGTCATTACAGCCCATGGGGAATTGATTCGTCGACCAGACTCGCGGAAGGGCGGATCGACGCAGAGTCCTGGCAGATACGGAGCACATACTCCGTCCGGATAGCACAAGAGAGCAGGATGCAAGGGAGGAGTGCATCGCGGAGAGAGGTGGCTGGACAGGAGGCGATGGAATGCCACTGCTCGTGATCCGCCGAGGGGGCGGTTTGCGGGACGCGAGGCCATTGGACAGGGCAGATTGCGTTTTCGCACTTTGCCGGTCTCCTTTCCCCGTGCGGTGGACGCTTACTTGCATGCTCCGCCAGTATGTAGCGTTCGCCGTAGTGTTGCCCTCCGTCCTCTGTGCGCGGTATTCCCCCTACCATACGGCGCGGGCTGCTCACGGGGGTCCTTACTGCACATGCAGTCATTTCCTGGACGGCCAAGTCCCATGGTGCGGCCTATATTCCCCGATCTCGGGCCCCACTTCTGTCGACCACGGCTTATCTCCCTGGTGCTTACATAGTAAGTTTAGTACAAGTATATTGTGTACAAGTACTTGTTCAGCAACCTCCTAGTGCAGACTGGCAGAGTAGGTGTCTCACCGACTAACAGGGCTTTGCCGTGCTGATGTGACACTCTTCCAGATCAGCCAACGAGAACGATTCCCACAAAGATCCCATATCCCGCTAGGTTTCTTCATGGGAAAAAGCCCCCCTTCACCAATTGGTCTTTGGGTTGCTCGTGCTCGGATACTACGTATGCACATTCGCTAGACAGAGTACAGAATATATACGTAGAGAATGCTCCCTTGTAACCCGTGGCGCTGATAATAATCCCTTATTCACCTCTGAATTTCAATCCCTCTCAGACAACGCCGTCATCACCCTTTCCTCGCTACGAAGGTACACCTTCAGACAGGTACATAAGCTAACAGATAGTCGTGGTGCACACAAAGAATGTCTTGTTTGAGCAAGTCATGGTCTATCAAGAACCAAGAAGAGAGCCGGAAGGGCATCCAACACACAGATGAAAATGTAGCGATTCACGCCGACGCTGAATAAAACCCCACCCGAAGCCTAATCGTCATCTCGGTGCGCGCCAATGTTGTCACCATGTAGGGGACTTCTCAAATGGCCCAGCTACCCTTTCTCGCTCTCACCCCCCAGGTATCGAGACCCACCCCCCCTTGCTCCATCCCAGGGCTTTGCTTAGCCCATTCTTGAATGTAGCAACGAAGAGCCTTCCATCGGCTGCATCTACCGTTCACGACCCCAGCCATTGAAACACCCACCCCCTCCCCAAGACCGACATATCCATTGGCGTCAGCAAGTGAATCGCTGGAAGAGATCTCCTCCAATGGAACACCGGAGACATGACTTAACTCCTTGTCGAATTTGCGGGCTAGGCATGGGTACCCGAGCGACAGATAGTTATAAACCTGAGTGACGAATTCATCAGTGAATTCACGGTCTATCTCAGCCCCGACATTCCATTCCTCTACAGTACCCTTGGCCTGGATCGTGGACAAGGGGGGACGCGGTGTGCCTTCTAGTTTGGGCATTTCTCTAGAAGTCGTGACTTCGCTCTCGCGTTTCGTAGAGCAGAGACCCATCCATAAACCACCCCCCTTCTTATTACGAGATGCACCGGGCCCGCTCAGATGATCTAGTTCCGACGTTGTTTGTTGTGGGGAACAATAGAATCTGAATTTTAAGTTACCCCCAAGCATCGGTGGGCTAGCAGCGTTCCTCATGGGACCGAGTCCAACACCTTTCTGCCATCCACCGATGATGTTCTTAGGGGCGCCTGAAGCATCGGTCGCTGCCAGCCGCGCAGATGCTGAAATTTCTTCTCCCTTAGAAAGCCTTTTTACTATTCTAGGGTCGATTGCATAATCCTTCTGCCCATCTACCCGCTGCTTGGATTGTGTTTGGTGTTTCCGCACACCTCGAGCCTCCCAGTGGAACGCCTCCCGCGAATCTCGCCTTGTGGCGTCTTCGCCGGCGTTCCTGCGTCGGGGGGCTAGCTCTAGCCCAAGAACGTCAGCATCGGAGTCATCAGACTCTCTGTCATTGACAAAGTGCTCGACTGGTTCATGGTATTCATCGTTGGCATATGCCGCCATTGCTTGTTCCCGTAATTGCTTCTCTGCTGCCCTTGCAGCCAATGCTAACAGATATCCAGGAAACCTCTCATCGCCACTTTCACGAATTCCACTTGCGTAGTGCCAGAGATCTGCTAGTGAACTTGTCTCCGAAGATAGGGAGGGAGACGTAGATAGTGAGGGGCAGTTAGATTCATCGGAGTTTGGCTGGGAGATTATGGGTTCGAGAGACGGAACGACAAACGAATGTCTGCGTGTATTTTCGTGTGGGTGTATCGAAGGCGTTCGTCGCGGCACCGAATGCTGAAGGATGTCTGCGGAGCTGGGGACACGAGTGTTCGCTGGAGGGACAGGCATCGGTCTTCGTCGTCCTATCATATCCCCAGCCCCAATTCTTGGGGGATGTGGCGGAGGTCGAGTTCGCTCATGTGGTAATAATGGCGGGCCGTCATCGTCACCATCACCCAGATGATGGGGCGGGAGATGGGTCCGTTCATGAGGGAGCAGTGGCGGGTCATTGCCGCTGTTTTTATAGAGCTCCACTGCCCGGCGAGCGTCTCCTGACCGGCGGGAGTGCCTCGTCGTTTCTATTAACTGAGGAGCAAACTTCCTTCTAGTGATTGACTCGATACGGATAGGCGTAGTTGTGCTCTTATGGGTCTCTGTCCTCCGTTCCGCTGGTCCTGCTGCGGGTTCACCAGGGGTGTTTCCCGTCGTTGTCTGAGCTAGCTCTGGCGCGAACCTGCCATGATTGGTTTTCGCCGTTGCCTCGAGAGCCTCAGCAGTTCGCCCATCTCTGGTACTTCCCTTACTAGTCCCGACGTTTTGCGAGGTAGCTTTCTTCCTACTGGTTTTCGAAGTGGTCTCGATAGGTTCAACTGCTGTCCGATCCCGATGGCTCCTCGCCGTAGTCTCCACTGGCAGCGCTAAGAAGCGCCGTGAAGGATGTGAAGGCTCTGACATCGATTTCCCGGAGTTGTCTGCTGAACAAGTCCCGTGGGCTGTGGCGGAAATATACGTGCTGAGCGTCTTAGAGTCAGAGATTTCTCCACTGTGGGAACGATGGGCTTGCTTTTTCTCCAAGGCGTGGAGCAGATATTCATTAAATGGCGTAAGAATTGAACTGAATTTTGCTTTTCCGTACGGCAATAATTGTTGCCAGTCGGGAATTGCCTCAACAGCAGTTCGCTTCTCTTTTGCACGGCGGGAAGACAGGGAAGCGAGGACGACGAACGGACGTTTGGCTCAAAAAACGTCTGCAGTTTTAAAGTAGCAACGCCCATCAATTGATCAGGTGAAGACTCGGAGCAATGAGAGTTGGTATGCATCGAAACAAAATACCTCGGGCGACCACAGTTACCCCAATCCAACCCAAGCCCCAGAACCCAATAACCCCCAACCACGCGCTATCAAGAGCACTTGCGCACCCCCGCTGTCGGACTATCCCACGTTCAACCAAGCAGAAAAGTCTGATGCTGATTGCGGGGAAGTGGGTAGTGTGAAGTCGGATGGAGTCGGGGAGAGCAGCTGGGGGCTTCAGCTCCAGCCGATATGGCAACAATTTGCCAGATCGAGATATCGAAAGGACGGGTGAAATCGGGGCCAGAGCGTGGGCGGAGTCGAGGGTGGACGCCCAGAGCAGAAGCTTGCGGTGAGGCGCGGCACACCGAGATGGTGGGGGGAAGGAATCTGAGGAAGATTCTAGATTCGTGGTGTGAGATCGCGAGAGGCACGGTAGAGGAGATCTCGAGCGGGCGCCGGGGCTGGATTGTCGCCTGGTCGTTGTTCAATGCGGACAGTCTGATGCTGGATGAGTTTGTCGTTCTTTCCGCAATCCCGAAAACGGCCTGGTGGCTCACGTGCCCCGCCCCGACCCGTTGCCCTCTCATACTCCAGCTGGGGGCAACAACGAGCGCAGAGAACACACCGAATCAGCGTGCATGTGGTCTGGGCTTGTTATGGCCAAGAGCCATGCGTAGTACAAGTACATTACCATCCGCGCGCGGCTCGCCGAATTGTGGACGCCCGCGCTGCCAACTCGGAGGATATCTCTGTCCAGACAGCAGTGCATTCGCATACAGGATTACAATCTGGAGATTCAGCTCCTGCCTGGGTTCTTACGAGTCAGTTGTTCTTCTGTCCGCAAAGAAAGCGTTGGAGCGGAACTGTTCATAAGGCGGGCGGGGTGCGTTGTTTTGCCCGGAATCGCAATAACCTCTCCTACCCGGCATCCATACACGGTACTGACTCGAAGCTTTGCACTTATGTATGGTGGGCTGGCTGGCGGCAGGCGAACCAAGGGCAAAAAGAAAATAATGCGGAGAAAATGACAACGCAGCGTACTCTGTAGACCGCATCAGGTCACACAACCGCTCGTATTAATGCAAGCTATTTTACTCGTAGAACGATCAAAGCCTACCGCCTTGGTGGGGAGGGCCACTTATTCAAAGGCTCTAGGAGAAGCTTTCGATTGCGCGAGGCGTCCCTCATAGATTAACAGAATTCCTTTTCCGAATCTTCACTGTTCTCTATAAACTACCTGTCATCCAGAAAATTCCTCCCATAAGATGACCCCAAAGCCTCACATTGTCCCAAGGAAATCGTGATACACAAGTCACCAAAGGAGTTTCGTGATAATACATACTTGATGCGAGCCGAAGTTAGGATTGAAGGAAAATAAAAATAATCCACAGTAGACGGAGCGCAAGAGGAGCGACTCGAAATAAAACTATAAACAGGAAGGAGAAGAGGATCAAACGTTGGGAGAGTAAGAAAACCAAGTGCTCCACATGACCCTAACTCATATAGTTGCACCGTAACTCCTAGCCCTCCATGGGAAAAGCAGAAGAAATAAGTGCTTTAACCCATCCGAAGAATTGAGTCACAATGAAAACAAAGGAACAACAGAATCCATTTGCTGCTGCTGATGAGGGAAAAGAGAAAGGGGAGTCCGGAATCAGAACCCCCCATTGCGAAAATGGTTAACATCATCTATGTATAATGAAGGGAGTTCTTCATTGAATGAGCTAAACTCATTCAATGAAGTGGGGTCACTCGAGTTAACTTGGTAAATGTCAGAGAGGACGGTAGTCGGATCTGATTCAAGAAAACTATTTCGGCAGTCATCGCTGTAGTTCATAGATGAATAGAGAGTCTGTCGCTCAGGCCGGTAGTAGCCATTGTCGACAGCGGCTTGGCTGCCAGTGATTGGGGTAGTGGTAGTGGTGTCTGTCGTTTCATTGTAACCATTGCGTGCAGCACCTGTCGATGGCGAGATGGAGAACGAAGCGTCTTTTTCACCTTCAGCATCAGATGAGCCCTCACCTGTACTCGCAGGCTCAGTACAAGCTTCTTCCACTTCCACTATCCACCCCCTCAAGACCTCTATTGGAGGAAGACCGCCACCAGCCTTTCCGCCACGCTTTCCATCAACGGCCGACGTGACTTTACCTTTAGATTTGCGTTTTGTCTTAGGGTTGAAATGAGCTCTTCGGAGGTGGGCTGCGGCGTTGTAGTCGGCGTGATACTTCTTACCGGCTCGACACGATTTGCAGTTTGCCAGAGCTACTTCTGGAAACGGGCCGCTAGTGTCGGGGCATTGAACAGCCATCCATGCCTTCCTCGTGGGGGCATGTGCACGGTCGCGGTGACGGCGAAGTTCGTGATCTCCGCGAAAGCCATCTGGGTATTCATCACACAAACTGCACATCACTCGGGCACGTCGAGGGCGAGTGTAGTGTTTACCGGTTCTTTCTTCCACCCGCGGTATTCCCTGACCGTCTGGTTGAGAACCGTCCGAAGATGCCAGGGGCACCATATTAGTCGCGGACGGTTGTCGCGACATGGTAGGGTCATCAGATTTTTTAGGTGCAAGCCGCCTGGATGCTTGAGCCAACTGTGTCTGCCGTTTTGCATAACGAGAAGACGTCGAGTCTGTGCTTTGATTCGAACCCTCTCGACTCATATCCTCCGAAAAATTCGTTGACAATTGAAGAGATGGCTGATCAAGAGATTGAGATGGAAATTGAGCGGGGTCACCAACCGCACCAATATAACTAAGATCGTAAGAATGAAAAGGAGCACTGGCAATGATGCTCTTGTCAAAAGATCGATTGAATTCAAGTTGAGAATGTTCTCCATTCACATTGAGATTGGAGTCTGCCGACTCCAGCCTAGCCATTTCAAACGCACCACAGACGGAGCTACCCATTGTGCTCGGTTGCCTACTCATCCCGCCGGCGGCAGCAGTACCATTTGTTAGCTCGACTGAAGTTGGGGTGCTGGGATAGTGGGATGCGTAGTAGTGCAGGCTGGATGTCGAGTCTGAACATATAGAACGTCGATCACAGGCCCTCTTGCTTATAGGTTCGGGAGCAGGCATCGGAGCATATGTATACCCTGGGTCCACCCTGCCTAAGAAGTCGTCCACCGCCTCAAAGGTATAGCCCTGCTCAACGACCGAATGAAGGTTACCACGCCCAGAACCAGACCGATGAGTTCTTGAGGAACCTGGGGGGAATGCTCCCGCCGAGTCATCGCTGCCGCAGCCGAATACCAACGACGACTCCTGAGGGAGGCCGGGACCACAGGAGGAGTTCTGCGTACTCGATCTGGCCATGGGTGTTATTGCAGCGGGAGCGGACCGTCGAGAATACTCTCGTTGAAGTGAGAGCATTGGTGCATGCGCCGGGAGGCCCTACGGAGAAGGTTAGCCCAGGGACCTTCTCAAACCAAGATTGCCGAGTCCATACAGTATAGTAGAAACCTTGTGATTGACCACCGGTTGAGAGACTCCTTGGTACTTCCCGACCCCAGTGGTTAGATTGAACAGTGCTAGAGTTACTGTCGGTCGTAGCCGAATGCACCGCCTCCGCCCACATGGCCTGTATATCTTCCTCCGGATAACCTGAGTATTTCCTCCAGAAATCTTCCCTTTCCTTCTGGAGTACCTGCAAGCTAGTAGAACTGAGCTTCTGGGCCATAGCCGCGATGGTGAGCGAGGAGGCTGTTTAAACACAGAGGGATCACGTCCTGAGGGGCCATTGTCAGCACAACTCCAACGTCCCGTGATGGCCTGACTCACAGTCCGCCAGTTCGTGGGTCGGTGGGGCAACTCTAGCAAAGGGGATTTCGTCCGGTAATATCGTTCGGGGGTGAGGGGGATCTGAAGAATGACAAGGCTACGATGCTTGGGGGAAAGATGGAGAGAAAGGCGGGCTTAAGAGTGTTCAGTCGGCGGGCGATAAGACGAGGACCACACGGTGTTCAGGGTCTGCGAGGCAGCAGCCGAGCGATTGGCTGTGGATGGTACGCCTTACTCGACGCCCTTCACCGGTTGTCCCATCTCCCTGCATCCTCTGCTATGGATGCAGCTGCGACCTGGCCACATAGCCCGGACATCCACCGCCATCCACCGTCGCGGCCACACCCCTCGCCATGCACCATTCCGTATTTGCTGGCTCGCATGCTCCTCTCCTTGCCCTTGCTGGGAGCTGGAAATGGTCACCCCCCCACCACACCGCCGCCAAGCAAACCAACGCGGCTGTGGGTGGACCGGAAGCCTGCAAACGTCATCGAGTCAACTCCCCGGTCGACCCGGTGCGGTGAGCAAATACCCGATCATGGCTGCCAGCGAGGAGAATGGCTGCCACCCTCTCTCCCGGGGTCGTTCACCTGTTTCGGACAAGATCCTACGGGAGTTCTGAGTCGCGGCTCTGCGAGGTGCTGCGTGTTGAGGCTATGCTGTGAAGCAGCTGAAAACGTGGAAACTTCAAGTGTTGAAGTGGGTGCACGGTAACAAGCGATAAATCGTTGGGGCTGTGAAATGAGAGGTGCCTAGCCCGACGGCTCCACTGACTGTCGCCTCACCTACACCCAGGCGTCCTACTCAAAACAACAAATATGAACAGCCCGGATGCCAGATGCTGACGGTTCCGCCGCGATGAGGGATTTACTGGAGTCTTTTGCAATGCTCCGTACTTGCATTGCCGGACTCCGAGCCACTTCGACGATGTGTGAAATCTTCGAGCTAGAACTTGCTTCAAACGTATAACAAGGCTGGTCTGTTATATACAGTGTACTTTCGTTTAAAGATGCCGTCTCCACAAGTGTCAACTCAGAATAGCCTATTAGGAAAGACAAGTGCCAAGTCCTATCGTGTAAACCAAATAGCAAACCAAAATTCCCCCAAGCGCCTAGCCTGAGGGTTAGAGAGGACGCTACCCCTTCTGCGAGAGTTTATCGTCCCGCAGATGCCCAAGCACCATTGCCAAGCGCCTGACAGCCCCGCCCTCTTGTCGTAGTTCCCCGTCATTCTCTTTCGCCTCCTCTAGTTCCTCTCTAGCTTCTTTAACTAGAGGTAGTAGATCACCCCAGACCTCATCCGTATATGCTCTCAGAAACCCATCCCAATCTCGCAGCCACTGTTGGCGGCGGTCGGCATGGTCAGCGATATCCGCAGAGCCCGCACCCCGAGAATCCCACGGGGACCGCGTAGCCAAGGCTTCGATAGGGAGAGGGTTCAATACATGCGCAGGGGGTGGCGGGTTATGGACTGGGGCCGCTGGAAAGAGCGCTTTAAGGCGCTCTATAGTGTTAACTTGGGATGATGTGAGGTCGAGAGAGGAGATAGAAGGGAGATCTTCGTCGTCCTGAGAAGTGTCGATGAGGTCCAAGAACTTGGGTTGGGAAAGAAGAGCTACAACTGCTTCACCATCTTTTCCTTGAAGTGGGGCGTGTTGTTCTTCCCGTTGGCCGATTGGTATCTTATGCTGAGCTTTATTTTGAAGGTAGACGTTTATGCTCTTTCGCTGTACGACCAGGTTCTGCCGCTGGAAAGAGGAAAGCTGGGAGGCCGTTAAGAGCTCGGGGTTTATTCTGTTAGCGACCAGCAATTCGATAGCCTGTTGTGCCGTAGATGTCATGTCCTGTTCTCGGAAAGACTGGAACTGCGATGCTGTGGAGGTTTTGGGATTCACGTCATTGTCAATCAGTCTATCCCGTGTTCGTTTGGCAAGTCCAGTGGCCAACTGCTGCTCGGAAACAATAGTCTCACCAATACTGCTCAGCTGGTGGGACTGAGTAATGGTTGGCGGCAATTCGAGATCCCGCATGGGCTGGATCTCAAGGAAATTTGCAAAATCCTGCTCTGATTCCTGCTTGTGTTGGGCTTCTGTCCTAAACGGCTGGTTACACCGTGTACTACCGCCTGCCAGAGAGGCCGCTCCCGCACGAGAGGCGGAAGAGCTATCGGTCCAGGTTGAAGAGGCACCAGGACCGTTCGACAGTGGGTTCTGCGATTTCCCAGCAGTTCCGCTAGGGGTCAAGACGTTGGCGGCATCCCCTGGCGCTGCACCTATGCCTAGAAGGCTGCGTGTAAGACCAGATGCCGAAGCTGCTAGTTTGGAGGCCATAGAGGCTGAATCGGTTTGAACCAGCCCACCATTGATACAGTCTGGCTCAGCAGTGCCGCTGGTAGATGCTTTTCCTTTCTCTTTGGAAGGGGAAGCCATGGTGAGTAATCGCACGATAGAGCAACTAGAATTTATGATGGGGATGGCCGAGGTTTAAGGTCACGTGAGTCATCGATATGTTTACGTACATGTACGTCGAATGAGAAGTTCACCAGCATTTGGCGGTATCTTGAGTTCGTTTCTTACGGAATTCCGCAATGGGACGGGATGCTCACCAAATGGTGGGACTCCAGCGAGAGAGAATATCACTCTTGCGAAATCCACACAGGGTAGGGTGCGAGGGCTCTCAGCGGGTGCTGGTGCCGCGCGCGTTGGCGTCTCATGGATTAGCCATGAAAATGTTTCCTGTCGACGAGTGAGCTCTTCGGATGGGACACTACAGAGCCTAATGCGTGCCCCAAAACGAGCATGAAGATGTAAAAAGCCAATACGGAATCGCGGTGGCCATGAGCTGGGCCATCATCTCGGCCCCGCATGCCAAAAGCTCCACACCTTGTTCGGCTTGCTTGTCTGCACCGGCCCCCAGGATTTCCTGTTTTCTCCCACGGTTCGACCTCCGCTTCCGCTCTGCGTGTAGCGCCGGTGGGTCTCTGTGCACTATGTACTCCGCGTGCTGTATGCGCTGTGTGATGCGCGCGGGCTGGTTGAGGGCAAATAAAGGGAGAATGACACTTCGGATGGTTGGCGCTTGGACCAGGGATCTGAAAGTCCTTGTTCGCTTACGACCAGGGCCGCACCACACCAAAGTGAACACCTGAACCGCCACACTTTTGAACCTCACAAGTACACCCCACCACTGCAAGTACCACACCCAACGGCAATCCACAATCCCCTCTGTGCAACTCCCTAATTACCCTTTCCGACAAGCAAGCCCTCAAGGGCGGATCCCTAGGTGCTTCGCGTCTGCGCCGTCCAGGCAACCTGCTTCTTACACGGCCAACTCTGGCACTCCGCTTACCCAAACATCCGATCCAGCCCTCAAATCATCGCGATTTCTGACGCCACGAGCCGTCATCATAAACCCCTCGGCACTAGGTCTATTATCGGCTGTGTGCCTTCCAACTTTTATTCCTCTAGACTCTGACGCTTATTTTGTATCTCCATCTTGCGTCAAAGAAGCTAGTGGCTTCAGCACGGATTTCCGAGGATATCCTTGCTCCTGGTGTTGGGCTCGGAAAGATGGTGGACGGGGATACAAATTCTCCGACATGGAAATTCACACAGTAGGCATCCCGATCCTTATGCTTTCTATTGCTGCTTCGATAGTCAGTGCAGCTCGGGAAGCCCATGCGGTATACAGTTCCATAGACCAGCGAGTCTGGTTCTCGAGATGGAATGGAATTGTAGAGCCTTTTGGGCCCAGCTAACTGCTGTGACTAGATGCTTTGGTGATAAGGGAGACGTGGAAGATATCACAGAAGGTCCGCCTACCGCTCTCTTATTCTAACCCGACGTTATGCCCATGCCAATGCTCGATCTCAAGAGCTGCGACTACGAATGATCATTCTGCGCTAACCCTTTCAATTCCGTTTTCCAGCGGATATCATATCGACCGTCGAATTCGACCATACCGGCAACTACCTAGCCACTGGTGATAAGGGTGGGAGAGTAGTATTATTTGAAAGGAATGAGACAGTGAGAATCTATTCAAATCCTAGTCCTCCCGCATATCAGTTCATCACTAACGCTCAATAGAAAAAAACCTGCGAATACAAGTTCCACACAGAATTCCAATCCCACGAACCTGAGTTTGACTATCTCAAATCGCTTGAAATCGAAGAAAAAATAAACAAGATCAAATGGTGCCGACGACAGAACGCGTCTCATTTCCTCCTCTCTACGAATGACAAAACCATCAAGTTATGGAAAGTTTTTGAGAAGTCCCTCAAGGTAGTTGCGGAGAATAATCTTTCTCACGACCTGACACCTGCCAGCGTCGTAGGTGGCGGTATTGCTCGACTCAATCCTAATGTCCATCACTTCCCTAACGCGGCATCCTTGAAATTGCCACGTCTCACACATCACGATACTGTCGTCGCCGCTGTACCTCGCCGAACATACGCCAATGCCCACGCTTACCACATCAACAGCATATCAGTGAATAGTGATGGAGAGACATTTATCAGCAGTGACGACCTTCGAATAAACCTCTGGCATCTTAATATTCAAGACCAGAGTTTCAATATCGTTGATATTAAGCCTGCCAACATGGAAGAGCTTACAGAGGTTATCACGGCCGCAGAGTTCCACCCATTAAGCTGTAATTGGTTCATGTACGCCAGCTCAAAAGGAACCATTAAACTGGCAGATATGAGAGAGAGTGCATTGTGTGACCAGCATGCCAAACGTATGTTTTGCGAAATTTGCCCAGTCTAATAGACCGGGCTGACAATCAATGTTAATGACTTGCGCACAGAATTCGAACAGGAAGAGGACCCATCCTCCCGGTCATTCTTCTCAGAGATCATCTCGTCGATCTCTGACGTCCGGTTCTCCTATGATGGGCGCTACATCCTCTCCCGTGACTATCTCACGGTCAAAATCTGGGATGTGAATATGGAACGGCAACCCGTCAAAACGATACCGATTCACGAACACTTGAGACCCAGACTATGCGATACGTACGAAAACGATAGTATCTTTGATAAATTTGAGGTGGTCTTCTCAGGGGATGCCAAAAATGTAATGACAGGAAGTTACAACAACAACTTCATGATCTATCCATCGGACCCAGAAAAGGAAGTCGAGGTTGTCCTTCAAGCAGATAAATCAGCCTTCAAGGCGAAGAAAGTCGGTGTACCCACCCCTATAAACTCTTCCACAAGTCCGACAGGTAGTGCTGGCGGTAAAAAAAGCGGTTCAAGAGCAGGGAGTCCAGCGGCAGGTGCTAGTGGCCAGGGGGGTCGCATGAGGAAAGAAACAGACGCAGACCAGATCGATTTCAACAAGAAGATTCTACATATGAGCTGGCATCCGTTCGAGGATAGTATTGCCATTGCGGCGACCAACAATGTGAGTGAAGCTTCCATTAAAATGAGGAGTGTCAACTACCCTGGTACTAACCTATATCTACGCATTTGCAGCTCTTTGTCTTTTCGGCATTGTAGATCGAGGCCCTGTCTTAGATGGTGCCTTCAAGTTTTAGATGGCCAAACCGAGTGGATGGGCGTTTGATATTCCTGCGAATTGATCCCCTGTCTTCACCTTCTACTTTCTCGTTTTCCAAGTCATGCATGCATTTTCACTTGGGCGTGTAGGTAGGGTCTGCGGAAGAGATTAAAATACAAGTTAACTAGTCGCAATGTTGAGATCTCTTTACGGTGCGACGATTTGCAGCAATTGTGTGCAGACGGAGCTTGAGTACCATCCCACTTATGGTGCAACATCTATCACGGCCCCACCGATGCCCCCACCATCGACATCCCAAAAGCGGTGGCATCACTGCAACCTTCGCCCCTAGATGAAAGTCGGATGTAGGCGTACCGTCGGTACCATATACACGTAGTTTCAATGTATCTATTCATACAATAGCACGATAGTGCGAGTTTCCGTAGGAAAGGGAAGCTCCATTGGCTCAATGTGCAACTACCACTGGCTTCCCTTTCTCCCACGCGGCTAGGCTATCCCTGATGTTGAACCAGTATCTTAATTTCACAGTTTCCTCTCTTGCCGCCACCATGTCATCCGCCCCGAATGCGTCCTCAAGCACCTTCACGCTCGCATCTATGCGGGCGGCATTGGTCTTCTTCAGCGGTAATAACTGCTCTTCCTTGTCCGCTGCTTCGATTTCCTCCCTCGCGTCCAACACTTCCATAAGCAGGTCATGATCATCCACTTTAGCAGTCTCATCACAGGCCACATCCAATCCTCGGAGGGATAAAAGATACTGTGCTCGCAAGAGCGGGTCCTGTAGAGTCCTGTACGCCTCGTTGATATGGGCTGACATTGCCTCTGCACTACGCTTGACTTCGGGGGGGTGTCGGTCTGGATGCGAATTTTGCTGCAATTGGAGGAACTCCTTCCGCAACAGTCGCAGGTCTATAGAGAATGGTCCTCTAGGCGGCGGACCGCAGGAGAGGGACTGTGGGAAGATCTCGAAATAGTTTCGCGGACCCTGCGACCTGATATGGACCCCCCTCGATACTATGACAAAAGATGAAGCTGAAGAGAAGGATCGGCACGCCCGGTCAGGATGGCTTGCTATGACTGCAAACCAGTCGGCATCTCTCCTGAAGAGTTTGGACAGACATAGTGTTCTATACATCTTCAGTCAGAAGCAATGCACAGAAAAACGAAGAAAGGAAGAAACGGCCAACGTCGAGAGCGAATCCAGACGACGCAGTAGGTACAATACTCATGTCGCAGCGATGTCCTCCGTGAGCCTTTTGTTGAGTCACGTGAGATATTGTGCGGAAGGCCCACTAAGTAAGCATTAATTACTAACGAGAGTGTAGTACAGATAGAAGTTGAGCCTACTCCGATCAATAAATACACAAAACTGATCAAATGCCTGCGCCATCTTCTCGCCCCCACAGTTTCACTGTCCTGTCGTGCCCGCTACTCGCAATCCACTTACCATCCGAGCTAACGTCGACACTGAGGACGTTGCCAGAATGGCCGCTCAGCGTTTTTGCTAGTGCCCAGTCATCAGCTGAGAATATATTGACGTTCTTATCGAAACCACAAGACACGAAGAAGGTGCCCGACTTCTTCGGTTTCACCTCCTCTTTCTCATCTGTTTCCGGTCTCCGCCCAACGGCCGGATTATCTATTCCCTTAAACCAACGCAGGTCGGAGACAACCCCACGATGAGCTCCTACCCCCCCCACGCCACGAACCATGCGGACATCCCAGCATTTCACCCAACCATCCCCAGATCCCGAGAGCACACGATACCCATCCACACCCCAATCCAATCCGTAAATTTCCCTAATATGTCCGTCTAGAATCATAACTGTCCGGCCAGTCCGCAAATCCCATATTCTCCCAATACTGTCCAACCCAGCGCTTGCAAGCAGTGAACCATCTGAATTGAAGCTGAGTGCGTAGACCTCCCTAGAGTGACCCTCCTGTAGCTGTAGCTCAGTTGTAGTGTTGACATCCCAAAGTCTCCAAGTAGTATCATATGAGGCGGATGCAAGGTATCGCCCTGATGGGTGAAACTCCACGCGGCATACACGGCCTGTATGTCCCGAAAGAGTTGAAAGCGGCGTGTCCTTGTTCAGAGACCAAAGATGGATGTTCCCCTCTCCTCCACCTGAGGCAATATTGACTGTGTCTTTGGAAACAGTAGAGCCTAATAGCGTCGCTTCCGGGTACCAGCTAATGCCTCCAACCCGAGCCTTGTGTCCACGGAGAACTCTCTTTTCTTCCAGATTCGGTACGTCTAGCAGCTTAATCCCACCCCCCCAGTTCCCAGCAGCGATGATCCCACAATTCGGGGAGAATCTTGTAACGCTAACTGGTCTATCTCCAGCAATTTGGGTTCCGAAAAGATCAAATCCCTGTAGTTTCTCTTTGATTGCTCGCCTGTGTTTTATGTGAGTCCTTAGTGGTATCGTTGATTCTAGTTTCTGGCTCGCTATTCTGAGTTTTGCCTTTGGTAGTGAATAACGCGCAATGTCCTGCCTCGCCAATAACAACTCGTTAATCCCGGCCGTATAGAATTCCTCTTCCTGCTCTCCCTGACCTCCTTCCTCTTCATCCCGAGCAAACATTTGTACGTCACCATCTGCATCCTGGCCTGTCTCAGCTTCAGCCAGCTGTGTCAGAAGCTCTCGAAGCCGGTCCCGTCGGTCTGCTGGCCCTTCACCGAAAAGAGTAATCGGTTCTCCCAGCTCGCGCAATCTTGTACGTACCCGGCTATCATCCGTTGGCACTGCAATGGCAGCCGCTCGTCTCCTTCGGGAAAATTGCGAAAGAATTGCAGATGCTTTCTCAGGTGCAACGCCTGACAGAGGCCTGGGTATTATATAGTCGTGGTCTACAGCTATATGCACCAGAAAAGGTCAGACCACACTTTTAACCCAAGCGGAAGACTTGTCCCACATACGAACGTTTGCAAGATCCACTCTCATATCGGTATCCTAGCCACAGCGCCATCCGGATCAGTCATAAGTCCTCTCTTGCCCACCGGTAACCTCATCTTATATGCAAAGCACACTGCTGGACCCATCATGAACAGCCTGAAACAAAAAGGACGAGGGAACTAGTGGAATGCTCTTACCTCCAGTCCCTCCTCCTCCACATAAGCTTGCCGTGACGGGTGCATCATGCTGCCTACGGCGGCGAATACAAGTGACCGGTCGGTCCGGGGGGAGCGGTTGTAGTGGGCAATAATGCAGTCAAGTCGATGCTCCCATGCGCGGACAGTATGCTCCGTACGAGGTACAGGGGGCGACCTAACCCAACAGCGCATAAACACAATCAACCCAGACGACCGTACACGGGCGTGAGAAATACAAGGGAAAATCCCATCGAATACCCGATGCAGCTCCTCAAGAGAAGTATGACGCAACTAATTGTTCTGGCAAGAGACATATCATAGAGCTACGGAGTACTCCCTCGGCGGCTCTCTGGCAAGAATCCGGGCGCCCAGGTCACATCCTTGATGAGCTGGAAGGTGGAACTTCGCCAAACACGAATGAAGGTTCACCTGCCTCCACCCCCATTGCGGCATGCAGCGACGACAGCGACGACAGCGACGACAGCAGCAACATCTCGACAGCAGCTCTGGGCTACATTCGACGGCTTTTGCCACCCCACCCAAAACCAGATATCGAGCAGCTTGTGGCGCGTCCGTCCGGCTCGGATAATATGTCCTCACAATGGACCATTGACCTACAGAACTCGAGCATGCGACTTGCGGCGCTTCCAAACATCCTCAGTAACCCGATCAAACCCAAGCTTTTCATACCGGGTGTCCGCGTCCTATTCTGCAAAAGGCCACCAGTTTGATCCAGACACTAATATCTTTAACTTTAACCCTTACACTCGGATCCGGCCAATGTCCTTGAATGTCGAAGAAAGGCTGGGTAGGAGACACAGACCGGCTAGTGGTGAGGATGCTTTCTTCATCAGCAGAGTCGGGGAGACCGGGGATATTGCCGTAGGCATAGTGAGTCGCACCTTCTTGGGAAACGTGAATCGATGGAGAATACAGCCTAGAAACAAGCCTAACCGTTTCACCTAAACCTAGGCAGATGGTGTTGGTGGCTGGGCGGAATCTGGCGTTGATCCAGCGGATTTTTCGCATTCGCTCTGTGACCGCATGGCCAACGAAGCCTACAAATTCAAAGGGGATTCAAATTTAAAGACCCTGAAGCCACGTGAGTTAATGCAGATGGGGTATCAAGGTATTGTGGAAGATAATTCTATAACTGCCGGAGGAAGCACTGCGTGTGTCGGCGTGGCTAGAAAGGAAGGCACGCTGGAAGTAGCAAAGTATGCAGACTATCCCCTGCGTGTTATCGAATATGGTTACGTGGAATTTGACGCCGCCGGGAACAGTCTAGGGGATTCTGGCTTCGTGCACCTTCGTCTAAACGCCGTACATCGTGTCTCCAGCCCACAGACACACGCCTTCAACACACCGTACCAACTCTCAATAATATCGGCCAAGCTTCTAGCACAAATAGCAGCTTACGGCGGTACTTACTTTCACGATTCGCCGAATGATGCTACCACATCAAACCACAGCCTTCGCCATGGTGATGTACTTATTTTTGCTAGTGATGGTGTCTGGGATAACCTTAGTGCACACGATACACTTCGAATAATCAGCCAATACATGATTGGGAAAGGGGCATGGGAACCCGGAAACAGTGGGGTGGCGGTTGGGGAAGGGCTAAAGAAGTTGGCGGATCAAGGTGAAGGAAGGCTCACGTCGCTCCAAAGCATGCTAGCCGTGGCAGTCGCAAGTCACGCCAAAGTGGCGAGCCTCAACACCAAAGTGGACGGCCCATTCGCCAAGGAAGTGCATAGATTTTACCCAGAAGAAACTTACCATGGAGGAAAAGTTGATGACATTTGCGTCGTCGTCCTGCTAGTTCTCGAAGACAGGTGACCTGACTACCTCTGCTCTTAGAATTTGCAGAGAAGAGTCTCAAATCTATAGATAGATTCTAAACCGGATCCCAAGTCCTATTCTCATGCTCTTTTACGAAGTGTTCCCATGTCCGCCAACTGTGACCCCCGGAGTTAAGTGGCGCATAGCTGTACAGACTTCTTCCCTAATAACTTTGTTCTGGCGGAATCGCGTTGCCGTGGAAACGGACTGTGCTGACGGCTGACCCTTCCCATTCGCTTCCAACCCACATCACGTCGCAGCGACCGTCCCAGCATTCTATATACACAGCAAGGACTGATATATGAACGATGACCGCAACGACGTCTCCAGCGCCTGTCGGTCTAGGCTCGTATAATGAGCTCTCCCGACGCCCTTCGGCCGCACAACCAGCCTCTCGTGGTCAGCCTTCGCGTCCTACCCCCAAGAGCAACTCCTCAATCTCCATAACCAGCCAAGTCAACGGCGCGTCGTCGGGCCTATCGCGAAAGCTCTCTCTAGGCGACAGCTCAGATGAAGACATTCCTCTCCCGATGAAATTCAGTGCCTTAACCAAAGCATTATTAAATGACGAGCCTTCGGTAGTGGACGTGTCGTCGCCATCAGGCCGAAGCGCCCCACCCAGGGACGGAGCGCAGTCGGGAAGAGGAAGTCCGAACGATCGCGGGAGCCAGTGCCAGCGACCCCCAAATCCATCCACCAAAGGCCGAAACGGCAGTCCCGGCCTCGCTCCTCGCGTGGTGCGGCTCTCTGGGTCGCCCAGGCCTGCAACAGTGCAAAAGGGTGCCCGGAGTTCTAGCATTCAGCCTGCGAGCGAGGATAAATCACCCTCCTCGAAAAAACGCAGGCCACAAGAACTCATAACGCCTGCACCGAGGTCAAGAAGCGTCCGAATTAAAGGCGGACCAGCCCACACAGGCACCTCATCCGGCGGATCCTCGAACAAGCCCAGTTCTTCAGACCGTAGCCTAGGCACACACGAGGATAATGCGTACGTTATCCCGGGAACAGCCCGCACTCAAGCCACTGGAAGCCAGGGCAGCATCCTGCCATACGGCTCCTCTACGACCGGGAGGACAAAGGGCGGTGAAGAGTATGGGCACACAACGCAAGGTAGTTCGTTGCGTGTGAAGAGGGTAGGTAAGGTTACGGGTAGTTTCTTAAGTGGTCCGGCAAGGCGAGGAAGGAGAATACAGAGCGAAGAAGACGGAAGTCCCGGCCATGATGACACCAGACTCCCAGTCACGGAAAACGAGGCCGATAAACAACCGAATACAGCTAGCGATGGAGATCAGGCACTCCCGACCACCGACCACCCTGACCGCGACCGACCACTTCAAGGGAATCCGCAGCACTCGAAACCAACGGTTGTCAGCACGATGCCAGAGGATGAGGATGCAAGGCCACCCATCCAAACCTCTCCACGATCGCAACAAGCTGCATCACCACATATAACCACCTCGAGTATTCCTAACAAGGTTTCTGTTAACCGCCTACAGCCTACATTCAAAGTGCCCGCGCCCCCACCTTCTATACCTTCACTACACGATCAGGAAAACGAGCCTCCACCGACCTTCAAGAGAAACAAGCCATCTAGCTTCGCTCTTCTCGATCAAGTCGAGAAAGTTTCAAATCCATTAGAAGAGAGAATGCTTGGAGCCACTTCTTCAGTATTGTCTCCTGAAAGAAAGGTTCTGTCCATTCGAAGCCAAAACACCCCCCACCGCCCAGCTCCGCCTCCTCCAAAAATGTCTGTTCTCGAGACAGCTACAGCTACAGCAGGAGCAGCCACTACCTCACACTCACGTAAACGTCGAAATCATATCACGATCAACGGCAAAACGTTCACCAGGATGGATTGCATCGGTCGGGGGGGCAGCTCTAGAGTCTATAGAGTAATGGCGGAAAACTATAAGATATTCGCTCTCAAAAAGGTCACATTAGAAGACGTCGATGAGACCGCTATCAGGGGTTACAAGGGGGAAATTGAGCTATTGAAAAGGCTCAGTAGTGTTGATAGAGTGGTCAGGTTATTCGATTGGGAGGTTAACGATGAAAAACAAACACTAAGTGTGGTAAGTCCTTGATCATCTGACGCAGGAGAGTGGGTCTAACCAGGGCCAATCTCAGCTCATGGAGATCGGCGAATCGGACCTTAGTCGCATTCTTACAGTTCGATTGAATCCAGAAAATGCAAAGTTCGATATATCCTTTGCACGACACTATTGGAAGGAAATGCTTGAGTGTGTACAAGCCGTTCATGACTACGACATCGTACACTCGGACTTAAAACCAGCAAATTTTCTTCTAATTCAGGGCCGGCTAAAGCTCATTGACTTCGGCATTGCCAATGCAATTCAGGACGATACGGTAAATGTGCATCGAGAACAGCAGGTGGGGACACCAAACTACATGTCCCCCGAGGCTATTGTAGATTCAAACGCCAAAAGCGGTCTACCATCAACAGTAGGGAAGATGATGAAATTGGGGAAAGCGAGCGATATCTGGAGCCTGGGGTGCATTCTGTTCCAGATGGTCTACGGGAAGCCTCCGTTCGCGCATATCACAAATCAAATCCAAAGGATCATGGCCATTCCAAATCCAAACCACGTCATTGAATACCCTGCCAAAGGCGTTGGGGGGATGCCCGTACCTCCATGTCTGGTGAAGACGTTAAAGAGTTGTCTGCAACGAGATCAGCGCCTGCGACCCACCGTCAGAGACCTTTTAGATGAGAGGGATCCATTCCTCTATCCTGATTTAGAAAATGAAGGACTTGTTGGAATCAGTCAGGATCTTTTGGGACGAATCCTGGCAAACGTCGTCAACCATTGCGATAAGATCGGGATACCCAACGAGGCAGAGCTAGCGACTTGGCCGGCAGGCTTCTTTGCAAGGATAAAGAAGGCGTTGCGCGAAGAAGGGAGTGGATAACATTTCCCTTTTAGATATTACCATTATCTGAGAAGCATATATCTTTCTCGAGCGATTCAGCAAGCGCCGCATCGAAATTTCCTCATTTCAGTTGGTGGTTCTATGGTTTCCGCAATCGTCATTGCCTAGTAGCCCAAGGCACCGTAGGTCGGATCGAAGAAGCAGGGAGTTCGCAGTACTCTATCAACCATCAGTTCGTACGCCACCCAAAAGGATTAAAGATTCAAGACTCCGACAAAACACTATGACTTTCTATCCATCGCCTATTAGATGATATTAACATCTCCAATACGATGTAATACCCCATAGCACTCGCAATAAAGGTTTAGTGCGGAAACCTCCCACTTATCTATCACCCTAGCAGATTTCGTGATGTCCAACTCCCCATATAATGAAGTGCTAAAGTATACAGAAAGGTGGGCACATAAATGTTTGGTTCTACAGCATTGGCCACACAAGACCTTCTCAACACCTATCATTGCCAGTAGCCCAACAGAATCAAGTCTAACCCGAGTTTTCCACCGAACGTGATGTGAGCTCCAGCACCTATATTTCACCGCGGATATAGCCCAAACACCGTCAATTATCCCACTCCTAAACTACCCCAGTGAGCCCCACGTCCCCAATGTCCTCCAGCAAATTAACCTCCAATTCCGATATCTTTAGAACAGTAAACCTATGCTTGCTTCGCACCGTTTTCACCCTCCTCTGTCTCCGTTTCGTTTTCTCTTTAATCCTCATCGGTTCTGCTTCGACGCCCACCACTCTTGCCCTACATTCGAAAAGCCGCTCATCTATGTATGGTGTCCCGCTCAATGTGAAATCCCTACTGCCGATGTTCGATGCGCGGTTGAGCCGAAGGATATCTCCCGGAACAACACCAGACATTTGGAATGGAAGCCTGAGAGTATCACCAGCCGTCAGAAGGTATGGTCGAGCATGGATATGCGCCGTGATGTAGTGAGAACCCTGCGCTTTCAGAAGTGGGAGCAAATCCCGAATAGAACCGCCCAGCACAGTATCTAATGAACGCTGGTTCTGATGAGGAGAAGGATGAATCCCAGGCCTATCAGATGAAGGGGATTCATCTGCAGCTACCGCTTTCAGTAAATCAGGCCTCCCAACTGGGCTGTCACGGCGCTGACGAGGTGAAACATCCTCGACAACCGGGCCCGTGGAGTTGAGGCGTGTTGCACGATGGAGTGTCAATGGGAAGGCTTGTGGCGGCCGTACATCATATATAGCTCTCCTGGCCCTCACCGCAACCCGGCGTAACATCATTGGCATCCGCGACAAAAACAGAGGGTTGTATGGTGGTCGGGCGAAAAGGTCCCAGCCAGAAAGGCGAGCTTTGAAGTCGAACTTGCCAAGCCAAGTTCGATTACGAAATATCCCCAATTCGCCAGTATTTCGCGACACTTCTCCGACCCAGCACTTCCACCACACATCCGCGACGCTATCTGCGCCATTTATATACAGTGCGACGGGCAAACATGGTGTGTCTGCGGAAACGCACATTTGGATGAATCGATATAGCTAACCTCACTATAGCCCCAAAACGAGTAGGTGACCCGGCCAAACACTCACTACCCAGACTTCTAAGAACCTACAGGTATATCGAAAGATGGCAGAAGCAGAACGGAAAACGGTAGATCCATTCTCATCGTAAGCAGTTGTAATAAAAAATAACTAACGGTGACTAGATATGACTACGAGGAACGCAAACGAAAGCGGTTAGCCAGGGAAGGCCATAAACAGTCACAAGATGCCCAGAAACTCACTGGCTTACGGGCTAAGCTCTATCAGAAGAAGAGACATGCAGAGAAAATCCAGATGAAAAAGCAGATTAGAGCCCACGAACAACGCAATGTCAAGTCATCAGAGCCGAATGAGCCCTCGACGACACCGGTGCCCCAATACCTCCTGGATCGGTCACAAGCAACACACGCAAAGGCTCTATCTAGTGCAATAAAAAACAAGAGAGCGGAGAGGGCTGCGAAATTTAGCGTACCGTTACCTAAGGTACGAGGTATTACCGAAGATGAGATGTTCAAGGTTGTGAAGACGGGCAAGAAGACGGCAAAGAAAGGTTGGAAGAGGATGATCACAAAGCCTACCTTCGGTACGCCAAACAAACTGATGCTGTCGATTAATATTACATGCATCTCACAGCCTCCTAATTTCGCAGTTGGCAATGATTTCACCCGACGTCCCGTCAAGTACGAGCGGTTTATTCGACCTATGGGTTTACGCTACAAGAAAGCCAACGTTACACATCCAGAGCTCGGTGTCACCGTCCAACTCCCGATAATATCAGTAAAGAAGAACCCCCAGAACCCTATGTATACCCAATTAGGGGTGTTGACAAAGGGAACCATTATCGAGGTCAACGTTAGTGAGCTAGGTATTGTAACAGCGGGTGGAAAGGTAGTATGGGGAAGGTGGGCACAGATTACAAATGACTGCGAAAACGACGGGTGCATAAATGCGTACGTAAACGTAATTCGCCCTAGTTCCGAAGCTGACATAGGACACAGGGTTCTTTTAGTTTGAGCGGATACAAAGTAGATCGCCGCCATAAGACTTAACACACGCCCAGAACCTTGGCCTAGCAATTGGATCGACTCAATTCCATGAAGACTTAAATGAACAGTAGTGAGAGATGTAGATGGCAATAAAACAAAGTTCATATCTTAGAAAACAGTCGGCACTTAAAATGCTAAGAAGTCTTCTCATGCCTTTCTTTAGAGCGTCTATTTGCGGCTCATCTATTTTAAGCAGTCTTAGTTAATGTCAGGTAGCTTGGGGTGTAGCAGGGTAACCCAGCAGACTTCCATTAGTTACATAGCTGATTCTTGAGAGGAAGCCAGTAACCAGTTTCTCAATGTACTAGAATTGATCCTCTTTATCTTTAACTAACATATTCATATTTATTTAAGTTAATGTAATAAGAACTCAAATCACAAGATAAGTCATACTTACTTCAAGATTTGCAACTTATGAATACTTTTTAGTAACTGATAAGGATGCTTCTTGCAATCTTACTAATTAATACAATAAGTGTAAGGGTCATCTCCTGTAGGGACCCCTAGAATAGTCATGGCAGTATGATGCTGTCTGACCAGTTGGGCATAACAGCGGGCTAATGTAAATATGTATTATTACAATCTAGAGCCTCTGCAAGCCTCTGCAAGCCTCTACAAGCCACATGAGCTCATCGCTGGACCCATGAACCTCGCGCAAGCCTCCATATGGACCTCAACTGTACTTACTGCTCAATGAACCTATATATGGTGTTACAATCTAAGCGTCATGAGCCGCATCCACGAGCCGCATAATCCTATCATATAGCCTATAAACCTTGCCCAAGCTCACGAACTACTGCACAGGCCTCCTAGGCTTTACCACCCACAGGCCTACCTATGGGTCCTGTCGCGAGCCTCCACCATTCGTAGTATAGCTAGCCGGCCTGACCTTATCCAGCACAGCTCGAGCGACTCGAGGTATCCGAACGGAGGTCTGAAAGGCATTCAGATTATATGTATATAAGCTCAAAGTCTTCTCTAGACCTTCTCTCTTCTTTAGCTTTGTATTGTCGAATAGAAGTAGTCCTATTATGCTTTCCAAGTACCTGGAATCTACATTCGTGATATATGGGCCTTATCACGAGATGCTACTATTTATAGCATAGCCAGTGAGCCCAACTGTACCTGGCATGGCTCAGACGCCTCGAGATGTTCAAACCAAAGGTTCGAAAACTTCTTTTTCTTATGTATATAAATATGGAGTCTCTTTTTTGACCTCTTCTTCTTTTTAGCTTTGAATTGTCAAATAAAAGTAGTCTTACCTTGCTTTCCAAGCCTTGAAATCTACGTTCATGATATGTATATACCTATACAAAATGTTAAGTTCTACTGAAAGTCACTGGCAGCCCAATGGATAAGCTACAAGTGGACATGATATCAGAAAGTAAGAGGATCAATTCTAGTATGTAGAAAAACTAATCACTGGCCTTTTCTTGAGGCTCAGATGATTGACTAAAATATAGTAATAAAAACCCTGCTGAGTTACCCTACTGCATGGCATTACTACAGCCAGTGCAGCTTTCTGACAATAGGTACCTTAAAGTTCAAAATATTAAGGAAGCTATATTCATCTTTACTAAAACTCATAAGCCCCTTTCAGAAGGATGTTAATTTATCTACCTTGCTTATTTATATGGCCCAATCAGCCTAACGTAATTGGTAAGTATCCTGGCTATATAAGTGTCCTGGCCACTTTTAAATATGCGATGCATTGCTGACTTAACATCTTCAATGGCAACAGCACAACAACAAGATACTTTTTTTCGAGAGGGTAGACTTGATCTCGCAATTAATGCTAATGAGAAAGGCCAGTTCCGAAGTTTTTGAGCTGCTACAGTAATATACGATGTGCCCCGAAGTACAGCTCAGCAATGCATCAAAGGCATCAAACCAAAACGA
This sequence comes from Geoglossum glabrum, assembly GCA_021527465.2. Lineage (NCBI taxonomy): Eukaryota > Fungi > Ascomycota > Geoglossomycetes > Geoglossales > Geoglossaceae > Geoglossum > Geoglossum glabrum. Next base: position 1,753 of record JAJDFE020000058.1, on the reverse strand, counting down.
AGTTCTATTGCCCCAAATCGCCATCTTACACTAGTAAAAAGGAAAGTCTCAAATAATGGATTTTATTGATAGATCAACATAGTATGCTATCTAGGTGTCAGAGTCTAGACGGTTGGTCGTAGGTACTTAGGCTCGGTATGTGGTAGATGGGTGTATGGTCGGTGCTACGAGCTCGATAGCTTGTATAGGCTCGTGGTCCATAGATACGGCGATGCAGGTATAGCTCTATTCTAATGACACTCTATATACAATACGTGTGTTGACCGATGAGGTTGCAAGAAGCATCCTTGTCGGTCTCTAATAGGGGTTCGCGAGCCGCAAACCTTAGCGGTGCGAGCATGGCTCGCTCCGCGATCTGAGCTCTCATATGGACATTACACTAGGATTGCTACTGTACAGTAAATGGCTAGCCTTTTAGCCACTTATCATATCAAATCGAAACCAATTGGAGTATAATAGGCTTATAACTTTATCAACCACCATAACAACCTACAATCAAAATTTAATTGTCGATACGACTATCAATGGGCTAAGTATGAAGATTCAATACTTATTGATGCTTGATTCAAGCGTGTCTAAAATACTATTACACAATATAGTATTTTCAATGAGGATATCTACAATTTCGATGAAACTGGCTTTCAGATAGATGTTATTTCAACTACTAGAGTGGTTACTAGAATGGATTGTGCAGGTAAGCTTAAAACAATACAGCCAAGCAATCGAGAATGGGTTACTATTATTGAAATAATCAACATCCAAGGATTCTCAATTTCGCCATTGATCATCTTTGAAGTAGCATATCACTGTTATGATCTAGCCAGCAGGCCTGACCTCGCTCAACATGGTCCAACAGGCCTCGAGGTATGCAAACCAGAGGCCTAAAAGATTCTTTTTCTCATGGATTTAAACATGAGGTCTCCTTCTAAACCTCCTCTCTGTCACGAACGTAGATTCCAGGCGCTTGGAAAGCAAGATATGACTACTTCTATTCGACGATTCAAAGCTAAAGAGAAAAGTAGGTCTCGAAGGAGACCCCGCGTTTATATACATGAGAAGAAGAAGCTCTCGAACCTCCGTTCTGGATGTCTCGGGTCGCTCGAACCTTGCCGGACGCGATTCGGGCGCATAGCTATACTGCGAGCGGTATGGGTCCTATCGTGAGGTCAGGCGAGGCCCGTGTAACTGGTGACGAGCATACGAAGGTGGCGGTTCGAGTGCTATCCGAAGTGTTGAGGTCATTGAGCTCGAGTGGGGCTCGAGGTTACGGCTCTGGCTGAGGCTCGTGCTGAGGCTTCCGCGATATTCGTAACATTCTCTTCCTTAACTTTGAATTGTCAAATCGAAGTAGTCCTATCTTGCTTTTCAAGCACCTGAAATCTACGTTCGTGATAATCACCAAGCTAGCTGATACTATCTTATACTGGATGACTAGTCAATAAGAGCGATAATAGCTGGACAACTAATGAAATTAGCCTTACCTATATAACAGCAGTTTTTCAAACTTATATAAAGGATTGCATTATTGGTATACATTGCTTACTGGTACTGGATAGTCACAACAGTCATATATCACCTCAATTCAATCAGTTCTGCCAGGATCATAATATCGTTATTCTCTGCATACTATCACATTCATCCCATCTATTGCAGCCACTTGATGTAGTGTAAGACCGTAGCGTAGATCTTAGGGCTTAGCTAGTAGTGTGACGGCTTATAAACGATGGAGGCACTTCGGCGTAGAGTCGTCGTA
>JAJDFE020000586.1:0-23405 GCA_021527465.2 Geoglossum glabrum | reverse complement strand
TTTCAAGCCAGGCTATTTGAAGCAGAAACTATGAGTAGAGCTTATAGACCAAGGATTGTGGATCTTAATGGATTTGGATGGCATGGTAGGGCCATGTTTTCAGCCTATAATACCATATGCAGGAATCTGGACACGGATGGACTAGAGCTTTTAGGGTTTCCAATTGCCCACAGACGAATAGCTCATCGAACCTGGTCATTGCTGCCTAGGAGGATCGTGAGTGAGGCAGTATTGCGTTCTCAGCTCATCACCGAGTCTGGACCCTTAGACTAAGGGGTGTTTGAAACGTGCTCGTTGGATGACACAACTTTTGACCGCTGTATGATCCCATGGTTGTTTGTTGGCCATGCCGAGGCAAGTCAAGGGGGCATTCATTCATTCATTCAGCTGCAGTGAGGCGGAGTGTCAGATGAATCATAATATACCCCCCCCCCCCTCCCCCCCCTCCCCCCCAAAGATTTCAACAGCTCGTAGAAAAGTCAAAGTCGTAATTAATTCGAAGGAGCTATACTACCTGCTTGTCCATTAGCTTCAAGTAAGCAAGTAGAGAGAGAGAGAGAGAGAGAGAGAGAGAGAGAGATAAATAGAAAGGTGGGCAGGGTACATACATACATACATACCATATATATATATATATATGCTGCCAATTTAGAAAAAAAAAAAAAAAAAAAATCTCATCGAAGAGACGTTAGGGGGCAGGGTTGTTTGTTTGTTTGTTGGAGGGAGGGAGGGAAAATGAGTATAAAAATGAAGGTTGATGAGTAGGAGGAGGAAGATGGGAAATGGCGATGATTTTTTTTTTTTTTTTTCTTCTTATGTTGTTGTTGTTGCTGTTGTTGTTGTTGTCCCGGTTGGGCTTTTTACCTGATCAAAATATATATTAGACATATATATATATATATATAATTATTCCTGGTAAATTACTACTTCCAGTCAGACTTGCCTTTTTAGGATTGGCACCTTGCTTGCCGCCTTATCGGTCACCATAGGACCACAACATAAAGTCATCGCCATTTCCCACCTCCTCTCAACTTTTGTCCTCATCCATTTCCCACCTCCAACCTTGCCCATAACGTTGCTCTCTGGTGAGGGATTTTCTAAATTGGCGGCATTCATGCATGCATATAGCCCCGTTGCTCCCTTCATTTCCCTGTGTCTGAGACTAACGAATAAGCATAGGGCTCCTTCGAATTATAACTTTGATTTTCTACCAGCTAGTAAATCTCTAGGATCACGACTCATCTGATACACTACACCCCGTCTTACTGCAGCTGAATGCTCTTTGACTCACCTTGGCATTGCCAATGATCGTGAAATCATATGGCGATCGAAGGAATAGGGTTCTTTACTGGTCAGCTCCATAAGCCTCTCTCATAACTAAAGGTTGGTCGCACGGCATGGTATGGTATCAGTGGGGGATTGGGGGCTGTGTGCCTTAGTTTTCAGCTTGGTGTAGGCTGTCTCGCGTTGATTGAGCTAGAGGGAAAAGCTTAGACAAGAGATATCGGGACCCGCATTTTAATGCTTTGGCCTAGGTGCATGGAGAGGCAGATGATAATGAGCTTTGCAGAGTACAGCAAGACACACTTTCGGAAAGGGTGATGGTGTGCCTGTGACAGAGCTTGGCCTCCAAAGCAGATTATGGAACTGCTCTTCAACGAATGTATATGGAGTCACCAAGAGACAGAATCAGATGTCGCTAAGCTTTTTAGAGCAGCTAAGTGCTGGCATCGACGGGGCAGCGGTGCTTGCTCTCGCAGCGTCAGCAAGTCATGGTTGCAACCCTACGGTGAACTTCTAGACAGAAGTGGTTCTATCATGTTCCGGAAAACCATCTGGCTGGCGGGAGTCATGTTCTTGCCCTCCATGAGGCATCTATTGGGGACGCTATCTCCAAATGCATAAGCATGCCTGCAGCTGCCATCTCCAGCTCTGGTCAGAAGTTACATATCAGCAAACAAGGATATGTATTCTCGTATTTGCTAAAATGATCCGCTCTAGCTTTACAATATACCCATTTGCGTCAGATCGGAGATCTGGTCTCTGCTATAGCTCTTGCCCCTATTGCACCCAAAATCACAAAGCTGAACAGCACAACGATGGCAGATGGAGAAGCTGCCATTTGCATGGTTCTCTGCTACAAGGTAGCTTTGTTGGCCTGGAATGCACTGGCATAGCGGATTCACTGCATGAATACCTCCGAGATCGTCCCAAAAGATGAAACAACCGCATGTGGAATACATATAAAATAAACGTGAGGCATTGTGGTCCCCAGTTTCGAATATGTATCATCCTGCGGTCATTTGGCAGCAGTGACGTAAGGGAGCTGAAGAACCCTATGTGATTCCCAGATTAGGAGCCTCTCCAAGAGGATTAATCTCATCTGGAATTGTCATCTAAGGTTCCCTGGCAAGTCGATCAGCAACTGAATTATTGGGTAGTTTGGTATCTGTAGGCCATACACAGCCTGAATTCCAATTGATGCAATTTTGGCAAGGCACAGACTGGTGTAAGGTACTAGCAATGAGGCTCTCACAAAGGAGGCTTATAGCCGCATCAGACTTCCAAAACTGCTTCCAACTGCCAGATGGCGCAACGACGTCAGACCTACACAAAGACGACATGATCCATAAGTAAGCAACATCTGCAACCATATACAACTGCCAAGCAAACAACGGAAGCAGCTTTCTACCTCCATTGACAAAGACGTCACTACAAAAACGATACGCCAGAAGAGCGACTTCTGAAGGCAGTCGATATCGATTCGACGACATCGCTGGTAGCAGACGACATAGCCGATAACAGAAAGAATTAAGACAATGAGAGTCAGATCAGAGAACGAGGTAGCTATCGGGGAGCCAGCTGAACCATGTATTTAAGCAGTCCACTGCCCATAGTAGGATGGGCAGCGATTAGTTCTTCTTACATTACAGAATCAAGAGTGCTTCTACTGATCCAAATTTCGTTACATTGTCTCTAAGAATACTTTATGACGACTTTATGCCAAAGATCCTCTGTTGTCTCTAAGCCGTCTGTAAGACCGTAGCGTGGATCTTAGGGCTTAGCTAGTAGTGTGACGGCTTATAGACGATGGAGGCCCTTCGGCGTAGAGTCGTCGTAAAGTATTCTTAGAGACAATGTAACGAAGTTGGATCAGCAGAAGTACTCTCGATTCTGTAATGTAGTAGAAGAACTAATCGCTGCCCATCCTACTATGGGCAGTGGACTGCTTAAATACATGGTTCAGCCGGCTCCCCGACGGCTACCTCGTTCTCTGATCCGTCTCTAATTATCTTGACTCTGTCTGCTACCGGCGACGTCGTCTGCTACCGGCGAGGTCGTCGGATCGGTATCGACTGCTTTCAGACGTCGCTCTTCTAGCGTACCGTTTTCGTAGCGACGTCTTTGTCAATGGATGTAGAAGGCTGCTTCCATTGTTTGCTTGACAGTTGTATGCGGTTGCAGATGTTGCTTGCTTATGGATCATGTCGTCTTTGTGGAGGTCTGACGTCGTTACGCCGTCTGGCAGTTGGAAGCGGTTTTGGAAGTCTGACGCGGCTATGAGCCTCCTTTGTGGGAGCCTCATTGCTAGTGCCTTACATCCTTAAGGTGTTTCCATGAGCTCTTCCACTTGATACTGAGTTTTGTGTTACCAGGGCACAGGTTCAAATATAGCCGCTGTTAGTCCTTCAATATAATAGTGCTGCCCAGTCTGTCCTGCTGTATTCTAGCCCAGTCTGGACAAATACATTGATTATCGATGAGGCTAGCCAGGCCCCCCCGAGTCAGAAATATCTCTTGGAAATCCCATTCTCCTTTCCTCCAACCTGAGCTACAAAGGCTATACGCAAATAATAGACTGGCAGACACAATATTCTGGGTCTATCTTACAAGTAGTGCTTCAAAAGAGTCTTCATTCCATACTTTACAATGTGGAAAGGATGCAGGAACCAGCACCAGTGTAAGGCACTAGCAATGAGGCTCCCACAAAGGAGGCTCATAGCCGCGTCAGACTTCCAAAACCGCTTCCAACTGCCAGGCGGCGCAACGACATCAAACCTCCACAAAGATGACATGATTCATAAGTAAGCAACATCTGCAACCACATACAACTGCCAAGCAAACAATGGAAGCAGCCTTCTACATCCATTGACAAAGACGTCGTTATGAAAACGGTACGCCGGATGAGCGACTTCTGAAAGCAGTCGATACCAAGCCGACGATATCGCCAGTAGCAGACGACGTCGCTGGTAACAGACAGAGTCAATACAATGAGAGTCGGATCAGAGAACAAGGTAGCCGTCAGGGAGCTGGCTGAACCATGTATTTAAGTAGTCCGCTGTCCATAGTAGAATGGGCAGCGATTAGTTCTTCTTATACTACAGAATCAAGAGTACTTCTGCTGATCTAACTTCATTACATTGTCTCTAAGAATACTTTACGATGACTCTACACCGAAGATCCTACGTCGTCTATAAGCCATCACACTACTAGCTAAGCCCTAAGATCTACGCTACGGTCTTACAATAAAGGAGTGTTTTTCGGCATAGAGTGCCCTTATAGCTATGAACACTCTCGTCCCAGTCTTGTTTGGTGCTCCAGATAATTTATCATGGTCTTCTTGGATTGCAAGGTCGAGGTCAATCAAGAATGATTGCCAAGAAGGATTGTCCTCATTTTCATTCATCATTAGGTTGTCTATCAATACATTGCTTTGAATTATACTAGTCAAGTTGCATAGAGACTCATGCCCTACTACGGTTAGTATGAGTATAATATATCTCTGCTACGCATGTCTCATCTTCGATATTACTTTCTAGTGCAGCAAGCATTACAACTTGAGAGCTTGTCTTATAAATACTCTTTCCATAATCATGTAAGATAATTCATTGATGTACTCGATTCGGTAGTTCTGAGCACCTCATACCTTCATGCGGAGAAGTTGAACATGAATGCTTATTTGGTGGTGATGATATGTTAAGAGAACTGGATGATCTCTTCCATGCAGTACTCCTACTTCTGCTACTGCCCGCACCTCCTGCTGGTGCTCCAGATGTACTTTAGGATCGCATCATGCCTTCCGCTTTGCTGCTTGCTGAAGTATGTTGAAAGACATCAGTTGCTTTCATGATACCCAACCCTTTTCGGACATTATCATTGACATCATCCTCTTTTCCACCTATGTGAACAGTCTCATGATGATAATATCTTGCTACGTTGACGACCTTTTTCTCTGTTGCATTGCGTAATAATTCACCTTCCTCTCCCTGCTCTGGGTACTGCCAAGAGTCCTTGATAACAAGAATTATCTTTAGTTCATCTCCGTCATGGTATGTTTTCCAGCAAGTCGTTGCTTGGCCAGTCACAGAAGAGTACCGCTTCATTAATTCGACAAGGACAAGCCACTCCATCTTACCATTCCATGTGATCTCCATATAATATTTACCATCCGACTCTATGATGGTAGGATCAAATCCAAGCTATTCTTCATTCATCAAGAGATATCCCAATACCACCAAGACAAATTGTAGGCCCTCCATATTGATATCAAATGCCGAAGACATAATACTCCCAAATCTATCAAACTCCCATAGTCACATGATAGACCCACAGAGAGTAAAACCGAGAACATATCGATGAGTATCTTGATGTAAGGCACTAGCAATGAGGCTCTAGTAAAGGAGACTCAGCCACATCAAGCTGACCAAACTATCTCTGGCTGTCAGAAGCTTCGACAACGTCAGACCTCCAAGACGACAACAATGCTGCAAGCAGACGACTGCAAGCATTCTCTGCAACTATACATACATGATGGAAGCAGCTCTCGACTGTCTGTTGACAAAAAACATCACTACAAAAGCAGTATGACAGGTATACAATTATATGTAAGCGACAGAACCCTCAGTCCAACGTTATCGCTGGTATTAGTAATGGGGGTTGGATACCCAGTGGAGAGCCGGCTGTATCATATATTTAAGCAGCCCGCTATCTATGGTAGAATAGGCAGCGATTAGTTCTTATTACTACGGAATCTAGAGCATACTTACTAACCCCTAATTGCTGCCTCATTCTTGTATTGAACCTATTGCCTTACGAATCTGATACGACAGCACCATGCCATATCCTATACATCATCACTATAACCCGTCACACTACTATCTATCCCCTAAGATCTACGCTACGGTCTTACACTCTTTAGGAAAGCATTGGCTGGATAGGTTCATTAAGCGCCACTCTGAACTTCAAATCAGATTTAGCCAGCATCTGGAGTACCAAAGGAGTGCTGCTAGTAGCCTTAGAGTACTGGAGCATCACTTCAAGCTCTTTCATAAGGCACTAAAAGAGTATAAAGTTGAGGAGGCCAATATCTAGAATATAGATGAGAAGAGCTTCCCTTTAGGGATATCAGCAAAATGTAGGGTGGTTTGCAGGAAGGGAAGAAAGAATCCTAAATATATTCAGGATGGAAATAGAGAGCTGGTCACTGTTCTGTAGTGTGTATCTGCCAAAAAGGCAGTGTTACCTCTTTTAATGGTTACAAAGGGGGCAAACTACTATATAGGGATGAATATAAAGGGTCAAGGAGGTCCTGGATGGGTTTATGGACATTCTCCCAAGGGCTGGACATCAAATGAGATTGGGTTAGGGTAGTTGGAATATAATTTTGAGTCTAATACATACCCTAAGTAAGTTTACCTCTTTTATTTTTTATATCCTTTTCCTTTCCTTACTACCAACTCTATATAAATTTCTACCCCTATAGAGCTAATACTACATATAGAAACTTTCTAGACTGGTGCCTCCTTCTCCTAGATGGCCATGAATCACATTGCAACTATCCCTTTCTTGACTTTACTTAGAGGCATAGAATCTTGATATTTGTTCTTCTAGCACATTTTACCCACCTTACCCAACCTCTGGATATTGGTTTATTTGGTCCTCTGCAGCGCCATTATGGTGTTTTGCTTGCTAAATAGTTCAAGGGTGGATATTCAGCAATTTCTAAAGACTTCATACCCTTATTTCAGTAAGATAGAGAACGCATATACACTCTTCAGAATATTAAGGGAGTATGGACAGGTGCTGGATTAGTCCCATATGATAGGAGGAGGGTTCAGAATAGACTGAATAAGGGTATTACAGCTCAGGAGGACCTACAGATATTAACCAGTGCTCTCAAAACCCCTAAGCAGTTATACTAATTTCGCCAGTTATTGAAGTACTCAGAGCAACTAGTACTTCAAGATGGTCCCAAGGAGCTTCTATTAAATGCTTTAGAGAAGCTAGGTAAGTCTGGAATAGAGGCTCAGATACAGGAAACTGTTGCTAAGCATAAGGCTATTTTTTTAAAAAAGCATCTTAATTTGAAGGCTACTCATAAGAAAAGCAGGGCTAGGATGAGTAAGAAAGACATGGGATATGCAAAATTATTTACTCAAGAGGATGTAAATGCTGCTCTGAAGTAATATGAGGTCAAGCAAAGGAAGCTTACTAAGGCAACAATAAGAAGAGAGAAAAAAGGGGGTGGGAGTAAGGGGAATAGTAAAAAGGGTAAAGGAGTAGTTAAAAAGGTTACAGCGCTACCTACTACTCCAGTGGCATCAGGAAGTGGATCCAGAACTCAGGTATCAGATTCAGAAAGTTAGTTTACTATCTAATAGGTCTAGAGTATTCTAACATTAATTAGAAAATATTAGTCCTAGAGCGATGGTTATATCTTCTGATACTTCTGATTCTGAGGTATCTGAAGTATCAGAAACTTATATCCAAAGGCTAAAGAAGGTCCTTACAGCTAGACCAGGTGAGGGTGCATCATCTACTGGTATGGTAACAGGGTCGAGGGCAAGAAAGAAAAATTAAGGCAATCTCATAGATTTATATACTGTGCATGCAATTGTTATTTATTTCCTATTAAATTTCATTCTTAAGCAATTTATATATTACAGAATGTCTATGCAAAATTCTGGGGCTATAGCTCAAGAATTAATTTTGGGGTTGTGGTGGTGGTGGGTTTTTCGCTTCACAGCAACTTCGCGGGGTTCGGCAACTACACAGTGAAATACGTTATGAGTATACGTGTACTCAGCTGTTCAAGGATCGTATCTTCATCTAACAATTCCTAATAAATAGCGTCCTTCTCAGTTTGCCAAACCCCCAATGAGATGATGCCCAGCATCTGTCACGGTCTGGAATATGCCTCGCGGCTGCAAGTTGCACGCAATCAAAGCCGAGTTTGATACCTAGGTAGCCAATAGATAATGTCCTGAGCGACCTTCCGCATTTTGCGCATCAGGCTGAACGCCCGCCTTGCTCAGCCTCACGAAGGCTGTCTGTGAGGTGGCACAGCATTGCGACAAGAAGAACATCCCAGCCTTCAACTGTCCGAATCGTCTCCCCACAGACAAAGAAGGATTATGCCGCCCCTGTGATAGATGAACTTTAGAAGAATGTCCTGAGGAGCCCACTTTCAGCACCATGGAGTCGCTCGCCGCGGTCGGCGTAGCCGCCAACATCCTTCAGTTCCTCGACTTTGCGACCGGCGTCGTCAGTTCGGCTCGTGATTTGTACAACTCCGCAAATGGTGCGACAGCCGAGAATCATGAGCTGGAAGTTTCAGCACGCCATTTAGTAGATCTTGCAAATGGCGAGGGATTCAAGACGTTGTCGCAGAGATGTGACCAATCAGCCACAAAGGGCTCGAAGAACGCCCGTGCGGAAGCGTTAGAAGATCTCAGTCAACAGTGTACTGCAATAGCCGAAGACCTTCTTGGGATGATGTATCAATTCAGATCGAAGAGCAAACGGAAAACGTGGGAGAGCGTGTACAAGGCACTCAAAGCTGCTTGGAAGAAAGGCGATATTGATAGACTTCAGCAGAGGCTCGACCGCATCAGCGCACAGCTGCATCTTCATATGCAGAAGAAGCAGTACGAACAAATCAACCAGACTCTTCAATCAATGCAACAAGAAAATGTTCGACTAGAAGTTAACCGGCAGAAGGACATTGCCTCACTACGAGAAGACTTTCAGCACCTTTTCAAAATCCTGGAGCAAAGGTCTCAGCAAAACCACGAGACGATCTACAGCAAGGTCCAAGAAAGTGTCCAGCACGGCATCGCCTATTCAGCAGAGTTTCGAATCCTTGATTCGCTGCGATTTGACACGATTGAGCATCGCGAACGCGCTATTCCACAACAGCACCAGGGCACGTTCGAATGGATATTCAGTACGGAAGCAGCGCCTCCTGAATCTGACCTTCCAAGGACGACCTTTGTAGACTGGCTGCGCCAGGAGAAGGGAGTCTTTTGGGTTTCTGGAAAGCCAGGCTCTGGTAAAAGTACCCTGATGAAGTTTTTATCAACCCACGAGACGGCTATACAACACCTCCAAGAATGGGCTCAACCACGGAAACTGGTCGTTGCCAGCTTTTACTTCTGGAGTGCCGCGAAGGATGAACTTCAGAAATCGCAGGTTGGACTTGTGCGATCCATACTGTATCAAACACTTCGTCAACGCCCCGCGCTCATTCCAGTTGCCTTCCCGCAGACATGGCAGAGCCAGAAAGTGGGAGAGCACTCGCCGGCTTCCCTGACACAAGGGAACACGGACGATTACCTCGAAGCATATAGACGGGTCTTGGAGGCTCTGGAGTCGGAAGATATCAGCTTCTGTTTGTTTATTGACGGCTTGGATGAATACAACGGGAAACCCAGTGATATCATCCGGCTGGTCGAAATGCTCCAAGATTCCAAGAATGTCAAAACATGCGTTGCGAGTCGACCCTGGAACGAGTTCGAGAAAATATTTGGAGCCGACAACCCGTGGAAGCTGGCCATCCATGAGTTGACAGAGGGCGACATATGTCTCTATGTCCAAGACAAGCTGGAACAAAACTGGCTGTTCAAGGAGCTCAAGGAAATGGATGATCGCTACCCGATACTAGTTACTCGCCTTGTCAGTGCAGCCCAAGGGGTTTTCCTCTGGGTGTTCTTAGTCGTGCAGTCCTTGCTTGAGGGAATTACCAATGCTGACCGGATTGTCGACTTGCAGAAGAGATTGAACGAAATACCAAGCGACTTGGAAGATTACTTTGAAAGAATCTTCCTGACAGTCGATGCAAGATATCAGGAACAAATGGCGCGAGCGCTGAAGATCACCCTTCACGGATTTTACAATTTGCCACTGATTGGCTACTGGCTGATGGATGAAGGACCTAACTGCCCGCTTTTTCGCAACATGTGTTCAGAATCCCATGAAACCCGGACCGCTGCGATAGTTTCTTGTTTGAATCAGGCCAACCGTAGAATGAACGCACAGTGCAAGGGGTTGCTCCAAATCTCCCCTGCTATTGATGAGGTCGATCCGAGCCGAGTAGGAGACCAGCTCGAGGAAGCACAAAAGCCCGAAGTGGTGTTCATGCACCGAACGACCAGTGACTTTTTGGGAACTGCAAAAATGCAGCTGCGACTTCAAGAACGACTGCGAGAGAACTTTGATGCTGATCTGGAGCTTTGCCAGTGCGTCTTGGGAATGATGAAGCTGTATACCTCTGGCACAGAGGAAGAATACTCATCGCTTTCAATGGCTACCAGCTTGTTCAAGCTCAAGAACATACTCTTCTACCATGTAAAGCTGATGGAGAAGAGTCTGTCCCAGACCAAGATGCTTGAGCTGCTGGATAAATTGCATCAGGCTTATCTAGCGATTGGGAGACGAGAGGGAGCTTCAAGGATGCTTGATATCTCATTGCGTTTAGATACCTGGCAACTGATGCGTTTAAAAAAATGGCAACATACAAAAAAAACCAGCGCCTGGCTCAATACGTGCAAGTTCAGAGTGCTGGCTGATTCTACCAGAGCAGGCCTGACAGGCTTCATTGCGCGAGAATTAGAGGGTCTCCCGACTTTGCCTCCTGCGTCCAGACAGGAAATATCGGGAATGCTACTGACACTGGCCTTGACACCTTGGGGAGTTGATTGGGTAGATTGGTGGAGGCCAAACGATGAGGACAGAGCAGCAGTCGTTGAGCTTTTACTTCGGCATGGCGCAGACCCAAACTGTACAGATGGACTCTACACCTGTTGGACAGCGTACCTAGAATGCAGGCAAAACAGCGACGGAGCAGAGTCGAAACGGGCGAACATCTACCGACGGTGCGGTATCGACACAACCGTCTGGGGAGAGCCAATATATGGCACATACCGCATCATAGCTGCAATGCTGCGGCATGGTGCGCAACTAGTTGACGGAGGATTTAATCGATGGTATTTTGGCATGACGGAGGAACAGTTCGAAGCTCTTCAAGAGGTAGCTGGAAAGTCCAAGGACGGCTTGATATGGTTCCAAGGGGACGAAGCGCCTGATGTCAAGTCCCAAGAAGTCATTAGGCACCAATCAAAGATTAAGTCGTGGATGAGCTTCAAGAAGAGACAAAAAGAGTAGAGCAGAGGACAGTGCACAGGTTGTAAAAAGGGAGCTTGAGGGTTGTATAACTGTTGGTGATGAGTTGAAGGGTTGGAGAGGTGGAATGCTTGGCACGTGAAGTCTTAGCAAGGCTCTTCACCTCCACAATGAACATCATCTCCACTCTTTATTCTAGAAACACCAGAAAACTCCTCAATGCATTATTAAGTCCTCTACCATAGTTCAGAACAATTTCCACAATGGCCCTTTGACTCAATCTCTTTCAGCAGACAGGCAGAGTGAAGGAATTGGAAGAACTATATAGCTAGACTGTAAAGGTCCCTCATATGGCAGATGTCATCTGGCTGAGGGCCGCAGGCAGTCCGCCAGCAGCACGTGACCAACATGTATTTAGCCTCATTGCTGGCAGCCCTTTATCTCAGCAAGCTCAGCCGACTCTTGACATACATGTGATATCGGTTTGTATGAGTCTTCTGAGTTGGGAATCAGGCTTTTTGGCGAGAATGCAGATAAATTTGGACTATAATCAGTTTTCTGAGCAAAACTTCCACAACATACCTGATTCCACAAATCTGACAATACCAATCGATTCAGCGCCTCAGATTACACAAGGGATTAACTTCTGAGTTATGGCTGCGCATCCGTTAGCCCTGAGCGCCTCAGCCTTTCGAGGATCTCGATAGAGAATTCTCGCTAGGACCTAAAAGAACACCTGCCCATCTTCCTAAAGTAACTAGATTGAGCAAAACTCTATCAGTTTTGATTTGATTGCTTTACTTTTTATATCATTTGAAAGCTCTTACCTTTCTACATAGACAAATAGTTTCTAATTACTATATATTGAATATTGACGCCATTGTTGGTATTCACAAGTATCACTTATTCCAAATAGTTTTGGTGTCTACATATAAAAATTATCCGAATAGTATATGGCGCGACCGATTCACGTCTCAGACCATTCATCAAAATGGGACTCACGTGCGATCTAACCGTTTTAGGAAGATGAATGGTCTGAGCTTGCTGAGGTAAGCATCTCTTTGGGAGCCAGCGATTAGTTCTTATTGAGAAGTCATCAAGAAGTCACCTTAACCTTGTCTCTCATTGCTAGAAGCCTAGCCGGCACTCCTACAGATTGCCTATGGTATCCTGACAGCGCAGCTAACTGCCTGCCCATAGATTCATTACCTACGAGACGTCTATATATACTGTGGCCGGCACACTACCAGTACCACAATGAGACGTCTGCGGAGAGGCGTCTTGGCATCCCTTATATAGGCTCTCTTTGATGTTGAAGTGGTTTTCGGATGCTCAAGTGCTAGATATCAAGCTATTATTGAGTATTTGCACAATGATGGTAATCACGATACTAATTGCTAGTTCTAATGTAATTACTATATAATTGAGTTGCTTTGATATACTTTAAGTAGGACACAAATCCTAAATACAGTAGCGTAAGCTACCTATTCAAGCAAACTCTAAATAGCTCCTGACTAATTAGAGGTTGAGCCTCTACAAAATAGTAGGTGAGGCAGCTCCTAGTACTTCAGTTTCAAGCTTCGCTAAAAGCGGTAAAGCGCGTTCTCAGCCTTGTCTTGGTGTGGCTTTGTTAAATAGAATGTTGTGGTTTTGCAAAAAACTATATTTACTAATAAGTTTTTCTATCACTTCACTTATCACCTCTCCATGAATATTACCACTCTGTGAATGCGAAAAATATATCAAAATCAGCAAAAATTGTAATAGAGTATCTCCACAACCACATAATAAAAATCTCTATAACTTTATACTTAAGCTTTTGGACATACTTTACTTTACTTTCTTCTTTTTTGAGTCTGTTGATAGAGTGGTTGTTAAGATCTCAACATTTGCCTCTAAAATTTGGACGAAATCTATAGATCTTAAGAACCACATTGTCTTCACTTAAATAAAACTTTGAAGGTTACTTAATTATGCAAGATTAACTTGCTATTAAAATTGCAGATCATAATACTATGTGGTTGTGGAGATATTTAATTGCGATTTTCGTTGATTTTAGTATGTTTTTCGCATTCACAGAGTGGTGATATTCATGAAGAGGTAATAAGCGACGTTAATTATTTATAGGATTAGCTTAATAAGCTAACTATTACTAATTACTTATACTCTTAGTAGAGCATAACATTATTCTTTTTGCTGCCTTCATCTACATTGATCCTCTTAATACATCTCTTCATTTTTGTGATCGTTAACGTCTGCTCCTATCTTACTACTGGTATGTCATGTTGACTATCTCAGTCTAGCTTGTGATGGCTCTTTTCAAATCAGAAATAATCAAAAGCAAACCTATTGGAGGAGGCTTAAATAACTTTCATGACTTGTACAACACTGCTCAGACAGACATCCCTGAATTGTCTGATACAGTGGGGTATATGCATATTGATGATGAAGGTGAAATATATCAACTAGATACAAAGTACCTTCTAATGTACATAGGCCTTAAAAATCTAGTGCTCAACCTTATATTGGCATTGCAAAGCCTTTTGATAGTGTGTTTACTTCCTTCTCTAAACCGCTATAGAACTCTCTTTGGCAACCTCTTGAGATTCAACTCTGTAGTTGATTCAGTTGATTTTAACCTTAGATCTACCATCCTTCTACCAAACAAAGTGAAGTATCTGCTCTCACCACAATCTCCTACTTGCTCAACTAGCTGAAACTGCTCAGCCGCAAACAATAGGATGGCAAAAGGTACCTCACAAAAGACAAAATCCCCAGGCCTCCACTGTGGGAAAAAAGCCCCGAAATGAATGCAAAATCGCCTGCAAAACCCCCTAAGTAATAGGGCTGCTGTGAGAAGTATGACGCATTATATTATGATGCATTTCCTGATGACTTTCCCATATGACTGAATAGGGGCTGCCTAAATTATATGACTCCTATTTGTACTCACAGGCTCGCTAGTGGGGAAAGTTTTCTTCATACTAGTTTTTAGTATGCACTTACATGTAATACATATAGAAGGCACTTCACTTGTTCCAGTAGTTAATCAATCAATTAGATCTCAACGCCCATTTCACAGCTGCGATGACTTGTTTAGGAGCTACTACTTTATCTACTTGGATGACTATCTTTAGGTACTTGACCATAAAACAGGAGAGCTTGAGATCTGTTGGATTCTCGCTACCCTAGTTAC
Source organism: Geoglossum glabrum (assembly GCA_021527465.2). Lineage (NCBI taxonomy): Eukaryota > Fungi > Ascomycota > Geoglossomycetes > Geoglossales > Geoglossaceae > Geoglossum > Geoglossum glabrum. The sequence continues at coordinate 8,809 of JAJDFE020000586.1, read as the reverse complement.
CATGCCTTTCTAATTCAAGAGCCTTCCTTACTGCTAAGACGTGTTGGCTGAATATTTGTATTAATTCCGGAGCTAAACTATGCAGTACATTGACTAACTGAATGAAATAAACCTTACCTCATCTCATTATTCTAGGAATCTAATATGTTCCTTCGGAATACCTCCTCAGCGAGCCGTATGTACCGTGGGGTTACTGGGTATACACCCTGCGAGGAAGTTGGGCGATGAGAAGTTATTCCAAAATGGGTCATGTGGAAGGTAAAAATTAGGGACAAACAACCTCCATATTTTCAGAGGCCTTTTCATCATAATGTATAACCTAACTGTGCTCCAGCAGTATTTATATCCCTTCCCAACTAATCTGCTTCTACATGATGTTGATGCTAAATTCCAGAGGCGTTTTTTGAAAATCAAGCGGCCAGATCAGTCACCAGTAAAGAGGAAGGAGGACCAGTTAGCTAGGAATGGAGATATAACATGAGTTGAAAACAGTTCCGCAGAAAATAAAGCTTGATAGAATATGGCAGCTATCACTAGGGCTCCTACTGTCTTGTTTATTTAAAGTCCTCCCCAAATTTATTCATGTAAGGCATTAGCAATGAGGCTCCCACAAAGGAGGCTCATAGCCGTGTCGGACTTCCAAAACCGCTTCCAACTACCAGAAGACGCAACGACGTCAGACTTCCACAAAGATGACATGATTCATGAGCAAGCAACATCTGCAACCGTATGCAACTGCCAAGCAAATAACGGAAACAGCTTTCTACCTCCATTGATAAATATGTTACTACGAAAGCGATACACTGGCTGGACAACTTCTGAAAGCAGTTGATACCGATTTGACGACGTCGCCAGTAGCAAACGACATAGCCGGTAGCAGAAAGAGTCAAGACAATGGGAGCCAGGTCATAGAATGAGGCAACCGTCAGGGAGCCGGCTGAACCATGTATTTAAGCAGTCCGCTGCCTATAGTAGAATGGGCAGCGATTAGTTCCTCTTACTCTACAGAATCAAGAGTGCTTCTGCTGATCCAAACTTCGTTACATTGTCTCTAAGAACACTTTACGACGACTTTACGCCAAAGATCCTCTGTCGTTTTTAAGCCGTCACACTACTAGCTAAGCCCTAAGATCTACGCTATGGTCTTACAATTCACTTGATATGGATATCCTAAGATATAGTGTATAGTATTGTACCTAATGCTTTATTAGTTCTTGCAACAACATCCTCTAATTGAGGTATGTTATGCATTATACTTGAACTAGTCAAGCTGGCATACTGGCCTGCTTCGGCCAAGATCCTGACAAGCTCCAGATAATTATCCTGGATCTGAATTACTATAGCTTGGACAGTCGAGTCCATGATGGAATTATTCTGCCTTTCGAGGTCGTGAGCAAACAGAAGGGGAGGAGGAGGGCGATACATATATGATTGTTTCCGCTACTCGCAAGAAGACAAATACTGACATAAGAGATGGACTAGTGAGCAGAGACCAATGCCTACCCATACGATAATATCCCAACAGCTTGCTTCTTTTAAGTTTCTTACCTGAAATCCTTTGCTTTGCTTGGAGGTATATATCTATAGTAATGCTAGCATCCCATTACCTGACTTGCCAGCTGACCTTACTCTCAACTCGGTCCATAGCGGCCATTGCCTTGTAAGCATCAATAACCCATGCCAGATAAATATATGCAAACTGTAACAGAAGACTGCAAGTCTGGTTACCCTTCAATAAATCCTGCACTGTATCCAAAGCAGCAATGATGGATATCCCAATACTGTTGTTGCAAACCAGAGGCTGCTGAGCTGAGAATAGCACCCAGCCCTCGTATATCAAACAACAATTGTCAAGAAAATAGGAAATTGAATTCTTGTTGATCAGAAGATGGGCCACTACGAGTACATTAACAGAGGTCAAGTCTTTCTTATTACTCACATAGAGCCCTCCAGCCCTTCTGCTTCGCGGATGCAACATCAGTTGCAGAGGTATTGGTTCCATCTCTTCGAAGAAGCTATTTCATCCTTCTGCTTCAAGCATAAGATACTGTTCTGGAGCCATATCTAGACTAGGAGTATTTAGCCATTAATTGTGTTCTGACTCTGAAGGCAGTAATGTCATCGTAGAAGGTGGCATGCCTGACATCGACATTGAGTCACTGTCGAGGTGGACTGGAGTATTCTTGAGCTCAGCGCATGGCCTGTTGCATTGCAGAAGTGACTGCTCTTGGGCCAGTATTTCTTCAAAGCTCAGTAGTGGGCAAGCATGACCATGATATGAAAGATCCGCAGCCTCATCAATAATATAGAATGGGATGGCCAAGTCATTATAGATATCGTCATCGGCTTTGCTCTCATCCAAGCTTGATATCACTGTATCCTTATCTTCGATATCAAACTCACTGGTTGATCTGTTGTTCTCTACACTGTTAGTAACTAATTGTGATTCATCTAACAAAGTAGGTTCACGGCACGATTCTTCATGATGCTGGTATGCTAAACTTGATATGTGGCTGCCTGTGGCATCTTCATGGCCAGTCCTGCTGGCGGTATTTAGTTTCTTATGTAGCTCTGCAGCATATCCAGAGGAGATGAGAGCATAGGTAATGTTCTTCTATAACAAAATAAGATGTGAAGGATCTAGGTTTTCAGAAGCCCAAGTAGAGGCTCCAAAAAGATCATCTCATATTCTGGAGAGTGATTATTGAGGAAATGTGAACAGGATACAATGTTTGGTCGGCTCTTTTATATGGGGCCTCTGCATAAAATACAAGCGACCAAGCTTACGTCATTCACAATTTAGGAAGGGCCAGATTTCACATTTCAATTTAGGAATAGCCAAATTAAGATGGATTTGTAAGGCACCTCTTTATAAAATCTAACCATTTCAGGCTCTGGTTCAAACCTTTGGTGGGGAAGTCCCCACCAAAATCTTCTTAGCCAGCCTTCATTTTGGGCTTATATACAATTTTAGAGTTTTCAGTATTTTTTGTGTTTAACATCATAACTATTCAAAGATTCCAGCTCTCTCTCCCATTCCATTGTCTGGAGGGAGGATCAACTTCTGTTCTTGACTTTCTCCTTTATCTCCTTCCTTTCTTCTTCCTTTCCCTATCATATTGCACCTTCGTTATGAATATCAGCCAAGTCTATACCATTGCTATTGGCAGCAATTTCTGCCTTCTCCTTATCCTCAACAGCATCCATTACATTGTCTACTTGGTCAGGTATCTCTCCTCGCTCATCTCAAAATACCTGATCTACCAGTATCTTCTCCATCGTCACCGAGTCATTAGCTTATGGAGTCAAGTCAGTGTCATAGTACAGTTAATCTACATTATGGAGAATATATTTTGCTTGAGCTTTCGAGCTTCTACCATCTCAGAAGCCAGATGTCGAGCCAGGACCCTCTCTTTGATTAACTTGATCCCGCTCTTTGCAGGTCCTTACCTTATCTTTCTCGCGGACCTGCTGGGGCTAGCCTTAGGCACGTTGCAGCAGATTCATCGATTAGCAGACTTGATGTTGGTATTCCTCGCTCTCTTCCATTTCCTAATTGCAGTCACTTCTAGGCCATCTTTTGCTTTGAGCCTCCCCTAGAATCTGTTTGTAGTTATAGTAAATATGCGGCCTTCCATTCATTTTTTGGAACTGATACTGCCTAGGGAGCCTCATCGCTATGTTGCATCATTTTGCTCTCTCTCCCCCTCTTTCGCAAACCTTCCTATGAAATCTTCCTTTGTACATACCATGTCTTGGCGACGCTCTCTGCCTACTCCATCTGGCGATATCTGCCCTCTGAGAAGCCTTTCCCCCGCATTTACTTATACATCTCAACTGGATTGTTTGTGCTCATGTTTATCATCCAAGCAGGTATTATCCTCTACCAGAATAGCATTTTCCATTATAGCTGTACACGAGCCTATATTACATATGAACATGGTACGGTAAGGCTCCGCATACATCTCTGAAAGCCACTTAGATTTAAGGTCGGGCAGTATATCAACCTCTGTATACTTTCAGTTAACTTCTAGTTCTTTCTACAGAGCCATCCATTTGTAGTGATCTCTTGGGCAGGAGGGGTGCAGGATTATCTGGATCTCTTTATTGAGCCTCGCAGAGGACTGACCCAAGAGCTCTTATACCATGCTAAAAATGGTCACTCAATAGATCTATTAGTACTATTTAGCGCGCCTCATGGTAAAAGTGTCCATATGGATAAGTATGAGAACATTCTCATAGTAGCTACTGGCTTCGGGATTGCAAGACACTTGCCGTATCTAAAACGACTCATCCATGATTACAATGCTCGCGAGGTTCGGGCTCGTCGAATCCATCTGGTTTGACAAATACAGGATATTAGTAAGTCTTGAACCTGTTCATTCTCAGACTAAAACTGATGAAACCAAATGTTGGAATTGCAGCCCAATCACTACTCAATAGCACTTTAGATGAGGATAAACTGGATGATGGTTGTGTACGTGCTATAAAAACCATGGTTTTGTTCGTTTTGCTAATAGGGAGTAGATTTTCTCCATCTCGATCTACTGGGAATCCCACAATATCCCAAAGGAACTATTTGATAAACATGCTACCTTTTATCTGAGCAAGACTCCATTGTGAGATATTTTTCAGGCAGAAGTTACAGAAAAAAACATCAAAAAAAAGCAGATCGAAACTGTTGACTGGAATACAAAAACCCTTATAGAGGAAGAACTCGAATCTGGAAGACCAAATGGGAGAGAAGGCAAGATGCTTATTGCGGGTAAGTTTCCTGGCTTATTATTCTGGTAGTGCTAATATATTTTGGAAGTGTCTAGTACCGACGGCGTCCAAGATGAGCTGCGTAGCCTTGTGCAAGATCATCTAGCAGATGGTATAAGCTTTTTAGAACTTGATTATTAACCTTGAAGAAGTGAAAAGATAAATTAGTTGGTTTAACATATAAAATAATTTGATTACTTCAGATAGCAATTACTTTTAGATGAATTCTCTTTTAATCCCACGAATCGACATAATATCCATTGAAACTCATAGCATTACTACCTCTATCTGCATATCTGCGAGAAAGGGAGATATCATAAACGAGCGAGTTGTGCCTCAACTAAACTTTACTCTAGCAGGGATGGCCGACCTGCTTTGGCCCAGTCTTGTTGAGATATAGGGCCAGCAAAGTCAAACTCCCATCTGTCCGTGGTACTGGCTATGAACCTACAATTGTAATATTATTATAGAGCCAACAACCATTTGGGCACATATGATTATATAGTACAATAGTCTACTGGAAAAGCCACTGTCACATCTCACGAATTGCGCACAACATTAATTTGGGGGAGAAGTCACTAGTTGGGATTTAGTAAGGACGATGCTAGAAGGTTCTTGAGTTTATGTATGGAAATGTTAATGTTGGCCAATAAAAAATAGAGAATGGTCCCATTCCTCCCAAAAGAGTTAAGCGTTATTCCAGAAGACCTCCCCAAATACTTCTAACTTTGGTAATGGTCTCAAACTGGCTTCTGAGTTCATTCTGGCTGCTGAGTCCTGAGTCATTTTCAAGTGAAGTCCTGGCAGTATCTTACTCTCTGCTATTTGCCACTTTCTACTTCTTGAGCATCTAACACATTTGTTGAGAGATCAGCACTGATGAAGCTGCTCAAGGTATTATCAGTGATGAGATCAAATGGCTGCCAGTCTCCTAGAATACCACCCTTCCAACTCTTTTTATCAACGTGTTTTTTTTCTAACTTTGAAATAGCAAGGGAACACAATGCTAGTAAGTTAGCTACCTAGAATTAGATCCCTGGTGCTACCTAGCTATCTGCTCTTGATAAGTAACTAATGATCTTTACCAGCTAGGTCTATGTAACTTCACGGTACTGCTATTGGAGCACCCGGAGTGGGTGCTACAAGTCTGCGATACCGAAGTTGTGACACCGTAATTGAGATATCTGGAATGGACACTATGAGTCCTATGGTACTGCAACTGAGATATCTTGAGTAGGCACTATAAGTCCTCGATACCGCGAAGTTGCGGCACCGCAATTAAGATACTTAGGGTGGGCGCTACGAGTCCTATTATTGGGATACCTGAGGTGGGTGCTACAAGGTCTTGTATACTACAGGACCCATAGCGCCTACCTCCTGCCACCCTTACTGATAGTACTAGTACCTTACTAATACCCACAAGAAGCTTTTCTGTCAAGATCATAAAGGCCATTCCTGTCAGGGCCTAGACGGTTGGTCGCAGGTGCTCGGGCTCGATACGTGGTAGACGGGCATACGGTCGATACTACGAGCTCGATAGTTCATACAGGCTCGTGGTTCGTGAATGTGGAGATGTGGGTATAGCTCTATTCTAATGACGCTCTATGTACAATATGTGTGTTGACCGATGAGGTTGCAAGAAGCATCCTCGTCGGTCTCTAATAGGGGTTAGCGAGCCGCGAACCTTGGCGGTGCGAGCATGGCTCGCTCTGCGGCCCGAGCTCTCGTATGGCCGTTACAATTCCATTGGTACTAATGCCATGAGTCCTGCCAAGGTCGCTATTAAAACTATTACCACCAAGTTGCTTTACTAGAGCTATAAACGTCATTGGTACTAGTACCATCTGCCAATACCGCAAGGGTTATTAGTGCTGGTACCACTACTGCTAATACCACAAGGGCTATTGGTACTGGTACCATCATGCTGCCCTACTCATTGGTACTAGTGCAAGCTGCTGGCGATGCCGCAAGAAACAGTGGTACTGGTACCACTAAGCTACCCACCGGTGATGCATAGGTGGCGCATAGGTCCCAAAGGGGGATTCTCCTGTGGATCCTTCCTCTACGGACAAACAATCTTAGTGATGCTTTCAAGTCCCTAAGGGAGATTTCCCTATGGATATTTCCCTTACATACAAGCACTCAGTGTCGCTTTACATGTCCCCAGAGGAAATACCCTTGGGAACAAGCACCTTTAGTAGCATATACAAGTTCCCAAGGGAACTTCCCCTAAGGGCAGGCACTTTCGATTACACTTACATGTCCCCAGTAGAGATTCTCCTATGGGATCCTTCCTTATGAATAGATGCATTTAGCAGCACTTCTAGATACTTTAAGAGATTCTTCTCTTTAAGAACAGGTACTTCAGCTATGTTTACAATTACTCTGAATATAGAATAGATATCCAGTATTGTTCAAAATTGAATATTGAATTAATTAATCACATTTTGTCAATGGAGAAGTCTAGGTAACTTGACCTGGTGATACTTGGCCTTGTATCAAAAATGGCTCCAGCTTTTGGTCTCTAGGGTCCCGTTTTGGCACCCCTAGAGTTTTTCTACCCAAAGAAATACAGATATTCGCCTAACACACAAATACTCTTGTATTCATTGCCTTTCAATGTCTAGAAGACTCCCATTCTGGCTCTCAAGGTCCTGTTCTGGCTCCAGGACTAAAAATATTCATGTCCTTGTCAAAGTACTTAGTAGAAGTGGGAAGCCCAAAACCAAAAACCAAAAATCAAAAACTGACAAGACAACAGATCACTAACACCCGAAAATGGGTGACTGCTTAAATGTAAGCTACATTTTGCCTTCAGCATCTCATAAAGCCTCCAGTCACTAAAGCATCCTAATGAAGTCCTTTTGCATAGAATTCTTCTGATAGCTTCACCTTGAGCAAATAACTTAGAGCGAGCTAAATGGAGGAGTAAATGTCGATGAAAATTATTAGAGCATATTAGTAAGACTTAACTCCTTTTAAATTACACTATTAATGGAAATTGAAAGAGAATAATCTTGGAATTTCAATCGACCCAGTGCAAGTTCGTCTGGTTACAGGTATTGATGATCCTTATACTTGGAAAGCACTGCCAGGAAAAGAGCACCTTTTCAAGAAGCAGTTGAGTAAGCACTCAATTGGAGCTTACATGGAATTATGGTGAGAAGTTGGAGTGTCATTCAAAGCTATATTAGCAATTAAATCAATACAGAGAAACCTGCAAGAGAGTACAGAAGCCAAACTCAGCTTTACTACAATGATCGAGGACTTGCAAGGAGACAATACAAAACTGGCTAATAAGCTAAGTTAATGGAAGAATCAAGTAGCAAAGGAGTCAAAATTGAAGAAGCTCGCTGAAGAGAAAGTAAACCATCTGAAGATAAGAATACAAGCAGCTGAGATGTACAATCTGTTGGAATTGCTTAGTCACTATTCTGGAAGTGTCGCGATACTTCTATTAGTAATATGGCGATGGCTTCGCCATCGCCATCGCTATCGCCACCTTGCGTGGCATTGCCATATAAGGAGTATAAATACAGTGCACTCATGTAGATAGCTGAAGAATTAAGCAAGCAAGTTAATCTAAATCGTCTACACACAATTAAGCTGACCCCTATTCCTTTCCCGCTGCGCGCTCATAAACCGACACAATCAACAACTGCAGCAAGAAGTACAGAAACTAGTACTGATAGTAGATCACTTTAGAAGTATTACAATTAGATCTACTAAGAAGGTAAACGAGGTATTGGAGAAACTAAAATTTAAGTTACATTCTTCATCTGGTGGATAGGACATGAGTTGGATAATTCCACAAGATGCTTTTTGTTCTAACTAAAAGACAAATAGAAGACAACAAGGACTGAGAATCAAAATATTATATATTGGAGCAAAGCGCAAAGAGAGAAGTAGGAAATCAGCTTTATATATGACGCTTTCTTCTAGACTTCTTGGCTATGGGTGTAAGATTGTGTCAGGGCCTAGACGGTTGGTCGCAGGTGCTCGTGCTCGGCAGAGGGTAGACGGGTGTACGGGCGGTACTACGAAC
>JAJDFE020000585.1:0-23494 GCA_021527465.2 Geoglossum glabrum | reverse complement strand
GTTGGAAGCGGTTTTGGAAGTCTGACGCGGCTATGAGCCTCCTTTGTGGGAGCCTCATTGCTAGTGCCTTACATCTGCTTTCAGAAGTCGCTCTTATAGCATACTGCTTTCGTAGCAATGTCTTTATCAATGGAGATAGGAAGTTGTTTTCATTGTTTACTTAGTAAGTTGTATATAGTTGCAGATATTGCTTGCTTATAAATCATATCGTCTTTATAGAAATCTGACGTCGTTATGCTATCTGGCAGTTGGAAGCAGTTTGGGAAGTCCGAAGCAGTTATGGGCCTCCTTTGTAGAAGATTCATTAATAGTGCCTTATAACTACCTACTACTCTAGTAGCATCAAGGAGTGGATTTGGAACTCAGGTATCAGATTTAGAAGGTTAGTTTAATATTTTATATGTTTGGAGCATTCTATAAAACTATAATGCAGATCTTAGAAATAGATAGTAATATGATAGCTTATAGTAATGATGAAGAGAATTTAATATAGAGTAGTTATATTATATTTATAAAAGTAATTTAATAGTCACATAGTCATAAAGATGAAGAAGTAATTTAAATCAACACAAGTACTTTGGATTCTGTAATAAAAGAACTAATTGCTACCTATTCTACCATAAGTAACAAACTGTTTAAATACATAGTTATGTTAGCTTTTTGCCTGCTACCATATTCTTTGATCTAACTTATTACCTTAACTTCCTTTGATACCAGCGATATTATTGGTTTTGATACTTCTACTATTTTTATGAGGTTGTTATATTGCTTTTGTAACAATGTTTTGTAAACAAAAGACTTGGGAACTGTTTTTGTTATTTATATAGTTATAGAAGATGCTTATAACTACTTATTTGCAAGTATTATTATCATCATAGAGATCTGATATTGTTAGGCCTTTGGGCAGCCAGAAGCGGTTTGGACAGTCTAACACAGTTGAGAGTCTCCTTATAAGAGCCTCATTGTTAGTACCTTATATATTCTAACATTATTTAGAAAATATTAGTCTTAGAGTAATGCTTATATTTTTTGATACTTCTGATTTTGAAGTATCTGAAGCATCAGAACCTTATATTCAAAGACTAAGAAAGGTCCTTACAACTAGACCAGATGAGGATGCATTTTCTACTGGTATGGTAACAAGATCTAGGGCAAGGAAGAAAAATTAGGGCTATTTTGCAGATTTATGTACCATGTATACAGTTGTTGTTTGTTTTCTTTTAAATTTTATTTTTAAATTATCTACATATAAAAGGAACTCTATGCAAAATTCTAGAGCTATTGCTCTAAAATTGATTTTGGGAGTTGTGGTTGTGGTGGGATGCTGGAGGTTTTCACTTCGCGGCAACTTCGCGGGGTCCAGCAACTACACGGTGGAATACGTTACTCGGGATTAATTACAATAGAACTACGGGTCGAGAAACTTTGCCAGCTGGGTAAGAAGAGCTCTGCACCCACAGTATCACGATACTACCCAAAAACGAGCGATTTAACTATTCTGTGGTTGGCAAATGGCATGGATCGCTGATAATTGCATTCCATCGACGCAATGTGCGTCGCGAGGCGGAATGCCAAGATTTTTACCAGAATTTTGCCAACGACTGTAATTTCAATTGGCTTGAAATTTCAACAAAACCAACGCCCTTTTTTTTTTGCTACTGACTCCGCTCCCCGATCCGCTGCCCCCGCGGGCATGACACGAGTTTACAGATTCGCGCTCGTAATGCCAGGGCCAGCTCTGGGCTCTCTTGTGCCGAATTAGTGGTCGTGGTCGTGCGATATTGTACAACAGATTGCCAGCTGTCAGCGACGTGGATCCCAGACACGACGTGGATAGTCCGCTCCCAGACACGACGTGGATAGTCCACTCCCAGACACGACGTGGCTCACTTGTTCCCTTCCATGCTACTGGTAGCCTCGCGGCCTCGATGCCGCAGTTGCGCCGGAAAGGTACGGGCCATGTCACACCACAGCAAAACTGCTCGCACCGGCGCGAAGCCTCATTCCTGCTAGCTAACTCCATCTCTGCACACCCTGTGTGTAGATGGCTTGGGATAGCTTGTATCACCAAGGCATTCAGGTCCTAGATTGGAGAGAGGTCGACTCAGCTGTATAAACAGCTCGCTATAGACCATTTTCCAGGCCATCAATCGACAGACGCTTGGCTTGTGAACCTGACGACGATCGCATCGAGAATACTGGAAACAGCAGACAATCATTGAACTCGACGCAGCGAGATGGCTGGACCTGTAAAAGTGTATGACTCCAAGAAACCCGACGATTCTAAGAAACCTGACGATTCTAGGAAACCCGACGATTCTAAGAAACCCAACGATTCTTTCAAGCCCGGCGATTCCGGGAAACCCGACGACTCTAAGAAACCCGATGATTCCAAGAAACCTGATGATTCCAAGAAACCCGATTATTCCGAGAAACCTGACAGTTTCAAAAAACCCGGCGATTCTTCCAAAACCGACGATTCTTCCAAACCCGATGATTCCAAGAGACTCGCCGATCCCGAACAAGCCGCCTATAATTTCATGCAGGAATTAGCAGCGCAAGTTGTATCGGAAGATTTGCGAGAACTCTTGGTCAGCCACGTAAGGCAAACTGTCGCCGGGGACTTGCTAGCAAGACATGCCGATACTATGAATGTATCGTTGGAAGTGGTTGCTTTGAAAATCCAATTGAAGATTGCTCGCGCATTTCCAGAAATACTCCGAGCACACCTACAAAAACTCGTAAGTGGAATATCTACCCAAGATGATGCATGAGTCAGCGTCTAATCACTTGTGTCTGGAGTGAAAAGTCGGTCTGAGGCCCGAGAGTATGATTCCTGAGGCATGGCAGAAGGCAACACGAGCGAAAATTTGGACCTGGAGTTTGGGGTTGATCAGGCTAGAGGTGGATAATTGTGTTGAATACAGCTGGCACTCTAAGGCCCAACAGAGCGTACTAAAAAGCTCTACTAATCCCAAGGTAGCCGGGAATTCTTCCCGCTCTGCCGTTCGAGTATCTTGTAGGATAGCTGTGATTAATATAATTCCTCTCTTCTACGCTGCCCCAGCTTCTCACCGCCATCGTCAGCCTCGTTGCACTATCAGGAACTTTACTTCCGAGCCGAAGAACAAACATATGTTGAGTCCCGACTCTCTCACGCAAGCCCAGCGCAAGGCGCCTCTATATACCCGTTTGCACTTGGGGTGGTCGTTGATATCACCCTTGGTGTTGAAGTAAACACTTCCTAATACAGTACAGACCGCGTACTCGCCAAGCGATGCTGATCTGGAGGTCTGATATCGATCGCCAGCACCATACGGAGGCCCACACCAAAAGTGATCGTGTTACACCACTAAACCTCCAGTTAAGCGTGAGCCCTCTCTAAAAACCCCCACCTTTTGTCCAACGCAAGCAAGATGTTCATCCCCTCCGAACATGATGCACTTGCTGTGCGACCTCAACAAATACCATATTATATATTCGCTAATTATAGGAGTGGTGGCGCCACAGAAGCCTATCAGATCTCGGGGAAGCTCCCTGTTGGATTTTGGAGGATGGGTAAACTCGTGTAAGGATTGAATCTATGAGATCGGGTACTAGCTGAACATAACACCGTCTCACACTCCCAAACAGCCACCTCTTAGCGCTATTCCATAATAGCATACAGCATTCTTCCTTCCACCCCGACCAGTGCCTTTCCTGAGTCAGCTCTGGGTCCGTGACACGTACTCAGCTGCTTCCTTAGAGAAACATGTTTTAGAGACCCTCTCATTCAAAGCAAAACACGTTAAACTGTGAAATCGTTAGTCCGTTAACTAGAACGCAAAATTGTGACAATCGCACCTTTTCCGGTCTCCCCAGGTGTTTTCCGGATGACAGTGGTAAACTCATCTTGAGTTGAATATCTTCTTTACTAGGCGGTTTCACCCTAAACTCCACTTTATCTTCCCTATAAACTCCTAGGTCCTGAACTATGTAAAACTGTGATGTGCGCCCTTTTTGTGCAACAACCACAAGGCACGAATCCTGTAGCTTGTCAGTCAGCTCTACTATGTCTTGCTCTGCCCGCCACTTCACCCATTGCGTTTCCTCTTTTCCACAGTTCTGGGGCCGATGGATAGCAAAGACATAAAGCACGGTGCGATCCTGTGTGGGCCAGGAATATGCAGGAAGAATATCAAAATCGGTGTGAACCTCGTCCGCACCGATCTGCATTCGAGCTCCCTTTTTGGAATGGTAGAAATGGAGATATAGCCCTTCTGTGGGAGCGTCCCTGTGAAAGACTCGAAGCTTCTTTTTCAAGTGACCAGCACCCACCCATCGAAAGACATCGCGGAAAACTTTCTCAGTAAGGTGGGTTCCCCGGCTCCCCTGACCGGATCTCTCTGGGCCGTAATTGCTTAAGTTTTAATACATTAGCGACTGGTCGTTTCAACATGCAGGATAGAAGGAAACCTGTCTTACTGGATGCCTACTGCCGTCTTGTAGCCATTATATGCGACCCAAACTGGCGACCCACTCATTCCCTGTGCTGTTGAAGCAGAATATTGTAGCTGATCGCCGGAGTTGGCGAGAGATCCCGTGTTGGACACAAGATTACCCTTCGGTCCGTACCCAGTGACGTGAATATCGCGTCCCGGGGTGTTAAAGCCGAGTTTGATACAGAATCCAAAACCAACACCAGCCTTCGAGCCCCGGGGGAGTAGTATTACTCCGTAATCCTCCGCTGCGTTTTGCTCTCCGGGGTTTTTCTCATAGGTCGCGTTTATCTCGAATCCGATGTCTTCACGAGTGGCGTCTTCTGCGCCCGAGACCTCAAGGATTTTAGATCGCTGGCCATTATTACTAATGAGATTGTGACCAGCCGTCAGAATGACGTCATTTTTGGTGTCGGGAATGTTTATATAGAATCCAGTTCCATTTAATTCTCCGCCTTCACTTCTGTTAGCGGGCTAAAGGGACGGGATGCCTGGCATGACCTACTACCCTGATCGAAGCGGAGTTTGACTATGAATTTCTCCAACTCCAAGGGGTCGTCATCATCCAATTTTTTGGAAGGATCTTTGTCCTTGGATTCATAATGACTTCGGTGGACATCAGCTGAGCTGATGACCCGATGGACCTCGTTGCTCATTCGAGGCGGCTGGTACGATGACAGAGGATGTATGCTGGATTATAACTTTAGATTAGCCTGTCATTTGGCAATAATGATGATGATACAGATAAACGTCTGATGACACAGCAGCAGTTCGCAAATATTTGGCTGAGATCTAGGAAATGCAGTCCACCTTAGTCAAATCTGGAGCTCCGCAGCCTGGACTAATCACCGCTTGACTAAGCAAATTTTACAATTAGCTTAGAGAAATAGCTAAAAGAGTAAGAGAAGGAAATTAGTCGACCTTGAATGTTCGCGGTATATGCCTTAGACTTAGGGTATCACAGTCGGTTTATCAGTTCACTCAGATATGGACGAAGGAATCCCCCCTCCTAGCATCTCTCAAGTGATTGATGCTTGGAACTCCTAACAGGCGGATGGCATAGAACCCTACCGGCCTCCGCCACCTCACTGCGATTAGGAGGGAAAGATACCATGATAGCCCTAATGAGGTGCCGAGATAACTGAGGGTCATAGTTTAGTTTTTCCCACTCTGAACGTCGGTGGTCATTTGCCGCACTCTAGTTGTGTGAGTGGAAATAAATTTCGTGGTACCACGAAGCCCGGAACCCTCCCTCGTACAACAAGAACGGGCGATGCAATGTAAACCTTCCACCCCATATCACTGCATCCAGTGGTTAAAAGCCGCTTGTGTGTTTGTTACGTCCACGTCAGACCCCAGTAATCCTTTAGCCGGTATCTATAGAGTTCCCAGAAGACTTCCCGGGAGATGGAAAAGATGCTGCGGGGCCCGGAAATCGGCAAGAATGTGACTGTCCGTTGGGGTTCTCAAAGGCACCATGGGAAGCCCGTACTAAGAATTCTTGTGTTCCCCGCACCCAATCTGCACCTTCCACATCCGAGAAACGGCCGGGTAAGTTCACAATACCACATTCGTTGGTTACGGGAGAACTCTTGAGAGGGGCGTTGGCGTTGTGGGCGGGGGCTATGCTGTTCAGAGGCTGACTGTGGACACGGTTGGTGGGCTTGGCAGCAACAACTCATTGATAGCTCTATTGCAGTCAGCTAATGACTGGACACTCCACAGCACCAAGGTTGCCTACAGCCAACCTCTTGGAGGCCATTTTCTGGAATACCCCCGAACTCCATAGTATCTAATGTTCATCCAAAACGTTGCCAGCCTGCGGACGACGATATTGAAGCTGCGAGTTGCGGCGAATGGTGCAGCTGCGGAACTACGAACTGGGTATCGATGATGTCGGTAAAGACCGAATGGAGCGCTGTGCCATTGGGCTAAGGGAGGTGTGTTGTACTTGCTACTAGCTGAGGCATTTTATTTTCTGACGGTAGGCCTTCAGCATAAAAATGATTTCTGCCTTTGAATCGCTGGAAACACTCTTGTGGATAAAAACACGATGGAAAGGATCCAGGACATCATACGCTGCCTTCTCGCCATTTCGAGTGCTATTTCCGAAGACGGGAGATGCATTCATTTGCTCGTCGAGGAGGAGAACAGCCTGATCGAAAAGCGATGGACCGGGTCAGAGTTCAGCAGATCCACGTTTATCACCGATTACGCGAGGAACTCGCCAGCTTCGTATGTCTTGGGCCTTCATAGGGTGAGGCGGCCATGTGCTATCTATCTTCCTTACTCCAGCTGACATACTTTCTAGCGCCTTGTCCTTTGCCTCGGTGAATCTAATATCCTCGTTTGCCATGAATACAATGCTACAGAAGGTGAATGGGAAAGAGTCAGTATAGAAAATGAGAAAGATATACGCATCCATTCAAAGAGCAGGCTCAGCTCCTGCTTCACCGATGACGGGGTAGCTGTGTTCTTTCATGATTCAACTGGCCAATTCACATGTGCCGTCATCAAAAATTCCTCGTGGCATCTGGAGTCTATCTCGGCGGATCCTGCTATCGACACGCCTCATCATGTAATTTCCATGGATGGCAAGCTCCACTTCTTCTTCATGAGCAAGGACAACGTTATGCATCACCAAATTAAAGACCATCGGATTGGCAAATGGGAGGGTGAGTATCGTATCCTTTCAGTTTACGTTCCTGCTAAGAATCCTAGACCATATCCTAGAGAATTCCAACTTCAATAGTGTAGTCGATAACTTTATAGTCGCTCTGAATGTAACTGAGTTCGAGGTCTGTTTTTTGACGGCTGACAACCTGGTTTTGGTTACGGAGACTGGGACGAGACACAACTTAGGGCGAGTCAAAGCAGGCCGGTTTGCCCCAGACAGCAATGCGGAAGATGTTACAACTGCTTTCATTTTACTCCCTAAATTAGCCGCTGCGCTGGCTTCGAATGTGCGGAGGTTTTTTAAGAAACGGTAGACTATATGGTAGTTAACGATAAGACGATTTCCGACATGCACATACTTTTCCTGCATTCTTCCCCAAACACTGATATTGCTTTGACAAAATGCTTATTGACAACACTGTCCACCCCCCGCCGCATCACAAATATAGAGACTTTTCAGCATTTGAAGAGAAGCCTTAGCAGTAAAGTAGAGTGGATCTACGGCTAGCCCCTGAACATCCATTCTAAGGTATACTTTCGGGCTTCGAATACTACGAAGCCTGGGGACACGTCCTAGAGCGGCTTTTCGAGGGCTGACTGGTGGTTCTGGGCGGTCTCGGCACCGATACCCCTTGTGAAGAGTTCTCCCGTAGCTAGTGTAACACTGCCTTTCCGCCTCTCAGGAAGCTGACAGGTAACTTCATAGCGCCTGATATGTTGTGATGTGCCTCGCCGCCGCCGCGGAAATGCCGCAAACACGGCATTGGAATCGGCGTCGCGGGAATGGGAGCCGAGACCGCCGTAAGTCTCATGGCTCAGATTACGGACCTTCGCGGCCTCCTAGGCAATGCTGGCATTGCGAGGAGGATGTCTATAAGTAGGGGCGGTGCCTCGTAGCTAGAACAGTGGTCAAGTTCATCAAGAAGTCTGTCGTCGATAGGTTCAGAGCCCTAATTTGTTTGCATTGTGACTACGCTCTGGCCGTTGTTTACACTGCTTTTGGCAACCCGACCGACCCGATCAAATCGCTGGGCCAACATGATATACTGCGGAGGCGATTTCTGAGCCGTCAGAGGCAATCTATAATCAACTTAGTGTAGTCAGTCACATGAGCGAGGCAGGTGTAGCTTATCCAGCTCGAGCTCTCTCCTCTACACTGAGCGAGCATGCTACCCACCGTCATCTGGACTGTCTCCAGAATACCTGTTGTAGGTGTGCCGAGGTGCCGCCTCATGTTATTGTAATCAGTTCTAGCAGCATGGTGAACCGTCAAGAAGGTTCGCTCGTCAATTCGTCAGCATCGCCACCAAGGTGGCGATACCTCCCCAGCTGTCTATAAAGGACGCTGGCAGCCCCAGCAAGTAGATGGAATTAATTCAAGTCACTCGTTACCGATATACTCAATTGTCTACTGCGTATCCGTGCCCTCGCCGCCATTGTGACTGCCTTACGTCCAAGAATACCGGCTTGGTGACTGCTAGGGTACGACGTGGGCGGAAAATACAAGTAGTCATACATACTCATATACCATAGTTCTATAACTAGAGCGCTTTAAAATCCATCGCGAAGCTGGATAGTGGATAATGGGGAACGGACACCGGGTTACAAGCGTTTCACGACCTGGATTTAGGCAAAATACTTAGCGTAGAGAAATATACTGTTAACAAAACCTAATAGCTAGCGGCTATATCTGGACCAGTTGACTAGTATTTGGGGCTAAACCGGATAAAAAAAGAGAAAAGACCCATTTGCAAACGCGATGATTCCAGTAACAAGTGGAATCAGCTGTCCAGGTGACTTGAGATCCATCGTTGGCGACAAGTTATTCCCGACAATAGTTATCTCAACAGTTGCAACAGCAAATACCCAGAGAAACGATGGTAGAAAAACAAGAATAAACGTTTGATACCGTCTAGACCGATCGTCCAATGAATCCGTCAATAGATCAACCCTATTTCCTCCCCCAGGAGGTAACTTAATCTTCCCATCCATGTAACACTGCAAAGAAAACCATAGTGTACTGAGAACCTGACGAGCCCATATAATGGAAAATATCCAATCGATTCCGCATAGAACGAGCATAAGGATCCTGAACCAACCGGAAATGGGGAACATTCCGAAGAAAAAAACTACATTCCTGGTCCCCAGAGTGGGAAGTTTGTGGTAAAGTTGGCCAAACATCCAGCCAAACGCCACACAAACCCACAACTCCGCTATCAGCAAAGCTAGCAAACCGATAGATTCCCCAACTATCGTCTCTGTGTCGAACAACGTTCTCTTTGCGGGGACAACCACGCTAAGTTGGAGGGCGAGAACCAGATACGCCTCACAAGGACTGATGAGCCTGTTCCCAACTAGGGTCGTCCACGAAAAAAGGAACGAAATGGAGATGGCTCCGCAAGCTAGTTTGAAGCCTGCTCCGCTTACCCCGGGCGGTAGAGGTCGTCTTAGACGGTCGAGGATGTAGGTAGACGAGCACTAGAAACTAGTTAAGAGTGCATTCCCGTATTTTGAAGCTCAGGCATAAGCATTCCTTACCCGCCTTCCCACACGCGGTGAACATTCCTCCGTTTGACGACCTCGCGCAGAACGCAGGACGGGGAGGAGCATCCCGATACCCTGAAGATATAACCCCACGCGGACTCCAATCCCATATAAATCGCCCGCAGCAGTATTACTGCCGGGACCCATACCGTAAGCGCCCTAGAGACAACTGGTTGAGTTCTGCTCAGCGGCTATTCGAACTTGTTGAAAATCAAGTTCAAGCGCAGAGTGACAATTTGACCACCGGCATATGAAATCTTCCTGTGACAACACGGGTAGATGAACTAATATATCCGGAAAAGGTCTCCATATTAACGGTCGAGAATACTCAAGAAATCATATGTATCCCCCCCGGGCCGCCCGCACGTAGCGTCGCCGGCCTTGGTCCACTTGGAACTAAACAACGAGCAGCTGCAACGTGTCGCTCACGAAGCGATGTTGAGAGGCGAAGCGGCGGGAGCTTTATGGAGGGTCAAGCTAGGAGGGAAGATACGCCCTAGAGCGATCCTCGCCCGCGGAGCCTCAACTTTCAGATAGAACACGTTCGATATCTACACCATCTACAAACCAAGTTGACTTGATTGCGAGACTAAGAGCAGTAGGCAACGCTCTATTCCTTTCAAAGTAAAACATTGTTTATGTTGCACACCGCTCGTCGAGAACACTACTTCACAAAGTGCATGTGTTTCCCAGTAGTCACCATTGTCTCATTGTACTAGCGTAGCTATAGTGATGGTCTCGCCAAATAAAAAACTCTGCCAGGGCCCAGCGTTACAAGTCTCCCGTGCGAATCAAACCGATTGCGAGGCTCCTCACAGGTAGGAAATATCGTTGAAATCTAGTCTATGTCCCTATCTATTATAGGCGACATAAGTAACTCCAGAAGCTGGAAACCAAGAACCGTTAGTCTTAGCAGTAAGCTATGGGATGGCGGATGAGGAAAACATTTACCCATATTTCCAGATCCCTTTCATTGTCTTTGAATGTTTCGTACTGTGCATCCAGTTGGTCTAGGTATACAGCCATTAGCCCATCTCATATCTATTCGTCGTAGTCATCAAAATTTGCTTGCTCACCGGTGGTGCAGTAGAGCAATCTCTGGAGTTCCCCACTGCCTTTTAGACCATCCAAGAACTCTTTTGCCTTCGGGTCAGAGCCCACTTGACTAATCTGGAACCTGACAGCTGTGCGTTGATAGTGGTTCTCCACTAAATACCGGAAACAATCGGTGATTTCTTCTTTGAAAGTATCGGTTCTCTCACTAGAAGATCTGGGGCCCTGAGGATACCCATCGGTAATGACCGAGATAAGCAGCGGCCTTCTAAGCCTCCCACCGTTTTCAAGCACATGGTAGATATAGGGATCCAGTATCTTCCGCCTGAGCATTGTTCCAATCTCAGTGGCTCCCCGGGGTTCTACCGAAGCAACGACCCTTTCCACCGAACTAGCATCCGTTAACGCCTTGTCATAATTATCGTTGATGAATCTGACCCCGATACCTTCATCATCAGGGACTAGGCGCGTGGTTATACTGGAGATGCGCCCAACGAGCTTTTTCTGAGCTTCGTAGCGGCCATCTTTGATCATGGAGCGGCTGTCATCTTTGAACTTCTAAGCTTCTGTTTTTGGTTTTCATATTCATGTGTCAACTCACCGCAGAATAAGATTGGCTGGTACAAGGACAATATAGTCAAGTCTCGGACGAAATCAAGAGACACACTGGGGTCTTCTCTTAGTGCCGCCGCCTTCGCAGCTACTGTCTGCAAGAAGGGGTCATCTTTGGGGAAGAAATCGCCTAATCCTGTCTGGGTTACATAACTGTTGATACTCTCCTCGAATTCAGCTGCAGTTCGAGGGTCATCAACGTTCATTTCCTGCATGTATTAGCATCCCGCCCAAGCGCACAAGGAATTTCTCGTATATTCTTACTCTTCTTGTTTCTAGAATATCCTCGCCTGTGATGCCATATAGCTTCATGACTTCTTTGGTAGCATCATTCACGGTGAACAAGATAACATTTATCACATCAACAATCTTCTCAATCAAATGGCCTCGATCCAGGATTCCATGTGGTGTGGGAGAGACTGCGGAAATGACGTATGGATCTTTCGTGGACTTTGCTAGATCTATCACGGTCCTTCCGTCCTCGAGAGTCACCTCTATCGATGCACCTCGAGCCCGAAGCAGCTTGATCGCATCAATTTCCCTGTACTCAATAACCTTCATCAAAGGTGTATAGCCGCCTCCAGATGGTGTATCGATATCGGCGCCCTCCTCCAGAAGGATACGGATGATCTCAATGCGTTTTTCAGGTGGTATGGTCCCCGCCGTTGCAAGCCAGAGAGAACTGCAATTCCCGGAACGCTTGTTGACGCTAGCTCCCTCACCCAGAAGGAGTTTGACCATGTCTACATGGCCATGCCGTGCAGCAATACCCAGGAGGGTTTCATCGTTGGAATTCGGTTTATCAATATAGAATTCAGCTGTAGTAGCTCGATATTGATCTAAGCTGGATTTATTGAGGGTTCCCTCCTTCGCTTGGTCATAGATGGATTCCATAGTGAAGAGGGGGAGGATGATATTAGACAGCTATTGACGTCTAAGAGCATTATCATGGAGCTCTAGAGCGGGGTAGAATGTGGCGCGCTGGGCGGTCCCGTAGCCTCGTTCTTGGCAATCGACTCCATTCAACACCCCCACTTCAGAAGCCTTCAAATCTCGAAATGAAGCTCTTCAATCCTAATCCAGGAATTCATTACCCGTCGGCTGCTTTCTAGCTCCCTTCCAGTGTCTGACCTCAACTTGTCCGCCGATGCAACAGTGAATCAATATCTTTATATAAAGTGTCAGCGATCTTTCACTAGTCAACCGAAAATCAAAAAGTACAAGGTTAACTGTTGAGATATGCCTCGCCGCCGCGGAGGCAATGCCGTGGACACGGCATTGCCACGGATATGGTGTTGCCGTGATAACGGCAACGCCACGAACACGGCATTGGAAGCGTCGTCACACATGTGCGACGCGGGAACGATAGTTGAGACCGGTGTAGGTCTCAGGATTAAGATTACGGAGGCTGGAGGCCTCCTAGGCAATGCCGGCGTTGCCAGCAGGACGTCTATAACTAGAGGCGGGGCCTCGTAGTTAGAACAGTAGTCAAGTCAATACATAAGTTTCGCTAGCGAAATAGGTTTCGAGCCCTAACCATTGTTTATATTGTGACTAGGCTGTGACCACCGTTCCTACTACAAGCACCTTAGCGACCGACCAGAATACCACTGCGCCAACATTAACCATCCACTATGCGCAATATGTATCAATAGTCTGATGGGTCAAACCTTCCTAAAGTCACCAAATAGCAACGGGTCACTGCTTCGTCGCGGATGCGAACTCCAAGTTCAGGAGACGGGCCCAACATATAGCCTAACACATACACCATGTTTGGAACGAGCATCTTACCTAGTATCGGTGGTCCGTTCTTAACGATCTACCATTACTTAACCTCTACCAACAGCAATGCCAGTCTCCAACACGCTAACACAATCTCCGACAACATCTCCCAGGACCATCTCCAAATGGAGCTCGTTTGTACAGACCTGAACCTTTAGCGTCATG
Organism: Geoglossum glabrum; assembly: GCA_021527465.2. Taxonomy (NCBI): domain Eukaryota; kingdom Fungi; phylum Ascomycota; class Geoglossomycetes; order Geoglossales; family Geoglossaceae; genus Geoglossum; species Geoglossum glabrum. Next base: position 10,184 of record JAJDFE020000585.1, on the reverse strand, counting down.
GCCTGTGACGAACGCCTAAGTAGTAGTGTGCCACCGAGACCAGTGATGGGCAGGGGCACGTATGACAAGAGGAAATATCGGCAGGAAGAAGGAAGTGCGGCCATTGTTCAGCGCGTGGCAAGCCATCTAGCTGTCCTCCATGAGGCATCTATCGAGGACGTCTCTGACGAAAGCAGAAGCCGAGGTTTTGTGGCGAGAGAAGTGGCAGGGTGCTTTGAGTGAAGTAGCGCTGTGTTGGATGTTGTTACGAGTCCTGCGGTACCGCGATTGAGATATCCAGGGCATTATGAGTCTGCGGTATCGCGAAGATGTAGCATCACAATCGAGATCGCTAGGCGCTACGAGGTCCGCGATACCGTGAAGCAGTGAGTCATTCCGGGGCGCAGCGGTACCACGAGGTACGGGTATTGTGGAGAGTATCGGGGCCGGTGGGTAGTATGCTCAATGCTCTGGTTCGTGTGCCTACATGCTATGGAAAAGCGAGCGGCAGCGAGGTAGGTAAGCTACCCGCGCCAAGAATCCTAGCTAACTGCCCGGGCTCAGAATCCGCCTCCACAGTATCCAATTGTTCTGGGGTCTAACAGTACTGCGAGACAAGTCTTGGGGTGGCTAGCTTCCTAGGTATCGCAAAGTATCCCATATTGAAATTTCAAGCCTGATGGTATATCTAGATAGGCTGATAGAACCTAAAGGAAGTAATGGATTTGACAGCAAGTTCTGCTGAACATGGTGAGTTTACTGGAGGTTTTGAATATAGCTATTAAAGATTGCTTATATGACAATCACATAACGTTAAGGTTGGTGGTCTCAAACACATATAAAACCATAGCGCAGATCTTAGAGACAGATGGTAGTATGATGGCTTATAGCGACAATAAGGAGACTTTAACATAAAGTAGTTATACTATATTTATAAAGGCAATATAATCATCATAAAGATAAAGAAGTAATTTAGATTAGTAGAAGTACTCTTAATTCTGTAGTAGAAAAATTAATTACTACTCATTCTATCATAAGCAGCAAACTACTTAAATACATAGTTTCACTAGCTCTTTGCTAGCTACCATGTTCTCTAATCAAGCCTCATTGCCTTGACTTCCTCTAATACTAACAATGCCATCTACCATATTCATAGGGTTATTATGCTGCTTTTATAGCAATATCTTATAAATAAGAGGCTTAAGAGTTATTCTTATCATCCGTTTAGATGAATTAGAATATATATAGTTGTGGAGGATGTTTGCAGTTACTTGTTTATAAACATTATTATTATTATGGAGATCTAATATTATTAGATGGGTCCCGGTATGTACACCTCACGTTTTGGTACGTACACTTTGGGTTTTGGAGCGGCCACCTCAATTGGAGTGGCCACCTCATTGCCGCATGCAGCATGCATGCATCTACTTCAACACCACTACCTAAATGTGTAGATACTAGAAACAAAGTAGTTAGTCTAACCCTATGGTTAAGTCACAATATCGCACATAGTGAATTTTGTAAAACCAACAACCTGATCAACCTGTGAGGCATATCGCTATGTCGCTTGACCTTTCTCCGCCTTCTGAAGGCTCTTTTACTGATTATGACTCTCTTTATGCATATATCCAAGAGCATGCAAAGCGTCATGGATATGCAGTAGCAATTGGCAGAAGCACATGACGCCAAGATGGAGTCATCCATACCTGATACATTCATTGTGTTAAAAGCGGGAAACCACGAGATCGAGTTTCCTTTCGAAAGAGGCCTTTTGTCAGTCAAAAGACTGAATGCCCATTTAAATGCCGTGCACATTTAGCTTCTTCAAACAATGATGAAATAGAGCAGTGGGAGCTTACTGTAATGAATGGAATACATAACCACGAATCAAGTAGCCCTATTGTATACTATCAGCATCGTAAGTTTCCCCCTGCAATTTGACAAGAAATAGCTGCGATGACTAGATCAGGAGTAGCTCCAAAAGAGATAGCTTCCGCTATTTCTATTAAAAGTCCAGACTTAGCTTGGACAATGCAAGATATATATAATGTCCGAAAGGAATTAAAGGCAGAACTTTTAGAAGGAAAGTCATCTATTGAAGCTATGCTTCTTGAATTGGAAGAAAACGCATTTGAGTTCAATTATCAAGTAGATCAAGATGGTCATATTACCCTTTTGTTTTTCGTACATCCAGAATCACTTATTTTGTTAAAACGGTATCCTGAGGTTCTATTGATGAACTGCATTTATAAAACTAATCGATTTCATATGCTTCTTCTTGATATTCTTGGTAGTACTGGATTAAATCGTACTTTCTTTGCCGCATTCGTGTTTCTATCTGGAGAAACAGAAGAGGACTATACTGTAGCATTAAAAATGCTTGCTACAGTTCTACAAGTTCGAGAAATAGCTCTTCCAAAAGTTATTGTTACAGACAAAGATCAAGGACTTATGAATGCTCTTTCCTATATATTTCCACAGTCATATAATCTTTTATGTGGCTGGCATATCAGCAAAAACATACTTTCCTATGGGCGAAGTCTTGGACTCTATAAAAAAGATACAGAAGAAGAGAATTCTTTTATGAGTCAGTGGCATAAATTGGTCTTATCTGAAACGGTAGAGGATTATGAAAAGAGATGGGCTGAATTTCAAAAGCAATGGTAAGGGTATCCTCAATTGTTGAAATACCTAACCAAAACATGGTTGGAAAAGGATAGAAAAAGATTTGTGCGTTGTTGGGCTGATCGTTACCTCCATTTTGAGCATCGCGAAACTTCTCGAGCAGAAGGAGCTCATTCGGTTGTGAAGAGATATCTACAGGTATCTATAGGAGATCTTTATGGTGTTCTTCAAAAACTCTCTCTTATGTTAACGAATCAACACCAGGAATATCATGCTGCAATGGAAGTAGCTCGAAACTGCATACCTCAATGTTTTCGCTCTCCTCTATTTAGTGCTATCATTGGATACATTATACCATATGCTCTATGGCGAGTATATGATCAACAACAACTTCTTGATCGTCCGGCACTTCAGCAACCTTGCTATCGAAGGCATATTGATTCTCTAGATCTGCCATGTTACCATATTATTAAGGAACGTCTTGCCAGCAGTCAGATCCTATATCAGCATGACTTCCACTCTCGGTAGTATTTCAATCCACCACCTGAACAGTTTATCCAAACTGCTCCTCATCCTATTCTCAACCCTGTCATTGTGTAGACAAAAGTACGTCCTCGAAACCGCCAACCTCAGTCTTCTACAGCTCGAGATCCTTCTTTTTTCTAAAGATCAGCAACTGTCTCTTTAGCTAAGCAGCAAAAATCGTCTGATATACAGCCATCGAGTTCAGCAAAGCCACTAAGTCTATTAAGAAGTACTTGAAAAAGAGCTCAACGGAGCAAAAGAAACTGTAGCAATAATCGGAATGGTAATGAAGAAGAGTACCATGACTCTTCTGAGGATGACTTGATGCAACAAGAACTAGCAAGACTACGTAAAAGTAATAGTTCTGCTGATCCATTATAGGCCGAAGAAGAGGACTTGATAGGCATGAGTAATGCAACGAAAATATATGCATTAAGGAAAAGAAAGAGAAAGGAATAATATATTGTGGAAGACAAAAGTTGACTGTGTTGAGTTAATATCACTGGAATAAGAATACTTGGTAAGAATATTACTTTACCTCTCTTTTATCTCTTGGTTTATTATAAAGCGTCTTTTTTATATACTCAATGTATCATCATTCTGAGAAAAATTTAGCAGCACTCCTATTACAGGCGCACTCCATGGCCGGGCGCCGGTCAGCCGTATATAGGTACGGTATGGGTTTGTACTAGCCTGTCGGCTAGTACTGTGGTCTTTTTGGCCAGTTTGCAGCAGTCATGCGAAAACCCACTGGGGCACCTATAATAACTCCGTCACCAGAAGGTATAGATCGCCTGTTTTACTTCTGGCTAAGAAGGAGGTTTAAAGTCTCTCATGACCAAGGTGTTTTACATGTCCGCACATGCTACAGCTCCCTTATTCAGCATAGTGGAGAAAGATATAGAGGGTTATGCATCTGTACTACTTGCAAGTAGCTTACTTTTGCAAGAGAAAGACCGGTGGGGTGCTTGAAGAAGGAAAAAGGAAGAAGAGGAAGCAGGCTGGTAGATATAGGGGGGCGGCTCGGCGTCACGTGATTTCTCGGCGCGTGCCTATAGAAAATGCGAGTCAGATACTTTTCTTAAGTTTTAAGCAGTCACATTACTCTCAAGTATGGATAGCAACCTACAGAAGCAGCTGGACTACCTTATTAATAACCTACATGCTTGTAAGGCACTAGCAATGAAGCTCCCACAAAGGAGGCTCATAGCCGCTGTAACGGCCATACGGGAGCTCGGACCGCGGAGCGAGCCATGCTCGCACCGCCAAGGTTCGCGGCTCGCGAACCCCTATTAGAGACCGACGAGGATGCTTCTTGTAACCTCATCGGTCAACACACGTATTGTACATAGAGCATCATTAGAATAGAGCCATACTTGCGTCACCACATCTACGGACCACGAGCCTATACGAACTATCGAGCTCGTAGTACCGACCGTACGCCCGTCTGCCACACACCGAGCCCGAGCACCTGCGACCAACCGTCTAGGCTCTGACAGCCGCGTCGGACTTCCAAAACTGCTTCCAACTGCCAGGCGGCGCAACGACGTCAGACCTCCACAAAGACGACATGATCCATAAGTAAGCAACATCTGCAACCGCATACAACTGCCAAGCAAACAACGGAAGCAGCCTTCTACATCCATTGACAAAGACGTCACTACGAAAACGGTATGCCAGAAGAGCGACGTCTGAAAGCAGTCGATACCGATCCGACGACATCGCCGGTAGCAGGCGACATCGCCGGTAGCAGACAGAGTCAAGACAACGAGAGTCGGATCAGAGAACGAGGTAGCCGTCGGGGAGCCAGCTGAACCATGTATTTAAGCAGTCCGCTGCCCATAGTAGAATAGGCAGCGATTAGTTCTTCAACATTACAGAATCAAGAGTACTTCTGCTGATCCAACTTCGTTACATTGTCTCTAAGAATACTTTACGCCGAAGAGCCTCCATTGTCTATAAGCCGTCACACTACTAGCTAAGCCCTAAGATCTACGCTACGGTCTTACAATGCTTATGATGACCTCAACCATCGTGGTAAAGGCCTTCGGAATACAGTAAAGACTAAGCTAAATTAGTGGTCAAAGGCTATAGGAAATAGGGAAGAGGTCCGGGTTCCAGTCTTATAAGAGGATCTCTGGAGACAAGCCCGAGCTAGAGTACAGCAGTTACCTTACCAGGATCGGGATTGGCACCAATTACAGCTTTTTCCTGCGAGCAGCAAGTATTTGCAGGTCACAGACAAGAGAGGCAGGATTCTAGCTTACCGACTCCCTCTACCAGAAGAGCATTTACAGCAGCTAATTAGCTCAGAGCACCTTATTCCCACTAGGCATGTCAAGAAGCATAGTCGCGGTCTGACTAGTAACCGACATTGGGGGTTGTGGAAGAAATATGTGGTTGAGCCTAGGATGTCTGCGGATTATCTCAAAGACCTCCCCTACTCCCAGCAGTGGCTAGACGAAAACCAAGGCCTATTTCAGCTGCTGAGCGATATTCTGCGTCTGCTAGACCCCAAAATATATGTTCGATTCACCAGCATCAAGAGGTTTCTGCCCGAAGGGCTAAAACCGATATGTGGAGCTTGGTATGCCTGTGCTGTCAATTTGGGTATGACTGAGGATGGGACTCGGCATCAGGATAAGAGCGATTACTACTGTGGGCTCAATGTGTCAGTAAGATGGGGCGAATACCAGAGCTCGAAGCTTGCCCTCTGGGACCTAGGACTTGTGATGGAGGCATTGCCTGGGAACGCGATCTTCTTTTTGGGCCGATTGATCACTCACAACACTGTAGACATCGTTGGAGGGACAAGGAACTATCTCAATTGCTTTGTACACCAAGCTCCACTGAGCTGGAAGAACCAGAGGCACAGGGAACTAACTGGGTATAATCGCTCGGGAAAGCGACAGAAAACTGAGAAGAAGAGACAGCGCGCCGAGACGACGTCGCGCGACAGTGAAACAGCACTGCGCGACTGTAAGAAACCCAAGCAGCAGTCTCAGAGCGATCCTAGCAAGCAGCCTAGCAAGCAAGAAGGCAGGCCGATGGGTATGCAAGAGAATAGCTATCAAGAAAGTTGCCTGACTAACGCTGAGCACGCCGAGACGACATCGCGTAACCATGTAGAACCTCCTCCTCGTGTAGAACAGCAGCAGCAGCAAGGCAGCATAGAAGTAGGACAGCAAGGTGACAAGAAAGGTAAAGGCAAGCAGGAAGACAAGCAGAAGGACAGACAGCAGGACGACACCGAGAACGCCGAGAGCGCGACAACGAGAGACCCGGACACAGACGAAGAGCTAGAGGCGATATATGATTTGAGACTTGGAGAGGCGGCAGAGGCAGAGGAGGCAGAGGAGGAAGATGGCGAGAATTAAGCCTTCAACAGGCACATACACCTATATTCTTAGTTAGCGTTTGTTGTTCTTCTTTTCTTGAGACTTACATAGTGGTTGCTCCAATTGAGGTGGCCATTTGCGATGAGGTGGCTGCTCTAATTGAGGTGGCCGCTCCAAAACGCGAGGTGTACGTACCAAAACGTAAGGTGTACATACCGGGACCCTTATTAGATATAAGACCATAGTATGGGTCTTAAGGATAGATAGTAATGTGATAACTCATAGTGACGATAGAGAGGTTTTAGCGCAGAGTAGTTGTACCGTATTCATAAAAACAATATAATAGTTACAAAAATGAAAAAGTAATTTAAATTGGTAAAAGTACTCTGGATTCCATAATAGAAGAACTAATTGCTGCCTATCCTACTATAAGCAACAGATAGCTTAAATAAATAGTTTTACTAACTCTTTACTAATTACTCTATTCTCTAATCTAATTCATTACCTTAACTTTCTTTGATATTAGTAATATCATTGTCTAGCATTTCTACTGTTTTTGTGAGATTATCATATTACTTTTGTAGCGACGTCTCATAAACAAAAGGTTTAAAAATCATTTTTATTATCTATATGATTGTGGAGAATGCTTGCAGTTACTTTGTTGCAAGCATTATTATTATTATAGAGGTCTGATATTATTAGACCTTCAGACAGTTAGAAACAGTTTAAGCAGTCCGATGTAACTGAGAGTTTCCTTATCCTTATAAGAGTTTCATTATTAGTGCCTTATATTAGACCTTTTGAAAGATAGAAGTGGTTTGGGCAGTCTGATGTGACTGGGAGCCTGATTACGAGAGCCTGATTATTAACACTTTATAATATAACTCAAATAAGAGCTAGTCAAACTAAGCTGCCTTTATTATGCTATTAAGAATCTTGATAAAATGAATATTTTTATCTTAAGAATATTATTATATTAACTAGAATCAATTGAGTTATCATATAATTAATTGTCTACTTCAATTTTCAACAGGTTATAAGCTCAACTAGCCTCTAAAAATTTTACATAACTAAATAAAATCCTCATAAGACTTTACTGATACAGTTACAGTACTATTACTATCATCACTATACTACAGTTATCAATAAGACCATAGTGTGAATCTTAGGGATAGATAGTAATATGATGACTTATAATGATGATGGAGAGGCTTTGATGCAAAGTAGTCATACTGTGTTTGTAGAGACAAGATAATGATTACAAAGATGAAAAGTAATTTAGATTAGTAGTAGTACTCTTGATTCTATAATAGAAGAACTAATTATTATCTATCCATAAGTAGCAAACTGCTTAAATACATGGTTTTATCAGCTTTCTTCCAGTTACCATATTCTCTTATCTACCCTATTACTTTGACTTCCTTTAATATCAGTGATATTGTCAGTTTGGCACTTCTGTTAGTTTCATAAGGACATCATACTACTTTTATAATGAAGTCTTGTAAACAAAGAGTTTGGGAGACATTCATATGGTTGCAGAAGATACTTATAATTATTTGTTTATAAATATTGTTATCGTTATGTCTTCAGATATCTAGAAGCAGTTTGGGCAGTCTGACACAACTAAAAGCCTCCTTATGAAAGTCTTATTGTTAGTACCTTATATTATTATTACTATTACTATTATTATATTAACTATAGAATTACTACTCTGGCTATAGAATTTAATGCATTATTTAATAAGATACGTCATAATAAGTATGATATAAAACCGTATCTTGAATCTTAGAACTTAGCTAGTAATATAATAGCTTAGTAACAATGGAGAGACTTTAGTGTAAAGTCATCATAAAGTGTTCTTAGAGGTAATATAACAAAGTTAAAGTAGTTGGAATTAGTAAAGGTACTCTAGATTCTGTAAAGTAAAGAACTAATTACTACCCATTCTGCTATGGGTAGTGGACTGCTTAAATACATGATTCTACCAGCTTCCCAATGGCCATTTTATTCTTTGACTTAACTCCCATTGTCTTGACTCTTTCTGATACTAGCAATGTCGTAAGCTTAGTATTGTCTACTACTTTTGGAAGTCATTTTTCTGGTGTACTGCTTTCATAGCAATGTCTTTGTCAATAGGAAGTAGGAAGCTATTTTCGTTATTTGATTGGGCGAGTTAGAATAGATATGGTTGTAGGCATTGTTTGTAGCTACTTGCTTATGAATTATATTGTTGTCATGAAGGTCTGATATCATTGTGTTGTCTGGCAGCTAAAAGCAGTTTGGATAATCTGACATGACTGCAAGCCTCCTTTATGAGAGCATTATTGCTAGTGCCTTATATATAATAAGATTCCTAAGCTAATAATAGAGAATTATTATATATAAAATTATATTGTAAGGGTCGTTTTCTGCAGAGACTTACAAAATAGTTTTGGCAGTAAGATGCTGTCCAACTAGTTGGGTGCTGAGGTATGATAGTAGGTCAATATAAGTATATATATATCTATACAAGACATTGAGTTCTATTAAGAGTTGCAAGTGACCCAATAGGTAAATTACTAGTAAACAAAATGTTAAAAAGTAAGAAGATCAATTCTAGTATATAGAAGAACTGATTGCTGATTTCCTCTTGAGGTTTAGCCAATCAACTATATATAGTAATGGAAACCTTGCAAAATTACCCTGCTGCATGGCATTACTGCAACCAGTATAGGCTTCTGACATAAATTGTCTAATTATAAAGTTTGTCTTCTATTATGGTAATGTGATGCTGTTTAACTAGTTAAGTATTGGGAACATAATAGCAGGTTAATATAAGCATATATATGTCTATATAAGATACTAAGTTCTACTGAGGGTTACTCGCAGCTATGTAGCTATACTACTGATATCAGAAGGTAAGAGGATCGTTTCTAGTATATAGAAGAACTAATTACTAGCCTTCTTCTGAAGCCTAACTAATTAACTAAATACAGTAATAAAAACTCTGCTAAGTTATCTTACTGTATGGCATTACTGTAGCTAGTATGGCTCCATAATACTAATATAACCTCTATTATATATATAACTTAACTTAGCTTATGAGCCTTCTCATAAGTCTTATAAGCTCATTATATAGCTTATGACTTTTTATACAAGTACTGACTACAGTCTCTAGATAAAGACCTTTTGTACAAACCCTGTGACATATTTATGAACCAACTAATACTCAATAAACTCTTTATAAAAGTTCATTATGAAGCTTATCATATATGCGGATTTTATATCATATGAAAAGAAGTTCAGGAGGCATTTTTTTATATATATAAGCTCAAGACCTTCTTACAAACTTCTTCTCTTTTCTAGCTTTGAATTATCAATTATAAAGTAATTTTAAATATTAAGTACCTAGGCCAGGTACTTAAAATACCTAAGAACAATTCATTAGATATACCATGTAATACATAAAAATAATTCTCTAGATATGCCCTACAATACCTAAGAACAATTCTTCAGATATATCTAAGCAATTTTCTAAGTATATTTAAGAAGCCTAAAAGAATTTCCTCATGCTTAAATTCTAGTTAAAGAAAATGCCTAATGTCTTTCCTTTGTCTTTTCTTCTAGCATATTTCTTGAGTCACTTTCTGACATAACTATCGTATGGGAGCCCTCCACCCGCGAGTTCGGCGATATCGAATCGTCTCTCGTGCCGCTGCTGTACTGTTAAGCCACGCC
>JAJDFE020000584.1:0-23605 GCA_021527465.2 Geoglossum glabrum | reverse complement strand
CATACCATGCGAGAGACCACCGACTCAGGCCAAGGGAGCTTGCCCGCAGGTGGTGGCCGCAGACGCCGAGAAGCAAGTACTGAGTGCCGCTATATTACTGGTGTTCATGGAGAAGAGACCTACCATCTGCTTTATATGCTTAGGAGAGTCAAGCTTGCCATTCGAGAAGCGTGTGTATTCATTTGCAAGTCCGGGAGACCTGACCAAGCACTTTAAGTGGAAACATTTGTCCAATATTAGAGGAGGAGATTGGATCGGGTGCAAGGTCTGTCGGATGTCCTTGGAGCACAAGATGCATCTCCGAAATCACGCAGCAAGGATTCATGGGATGGTTTCTTGACCATCAAGTGGGTTTGAAATTCTTGTTCGGTAGATGAACAGGCAATGCAGATCCTGTTGCAATTTAACATTCCCATCAATAGACAGTCTTTGTGGGATATCTATCACTGCCCAATTTGGATCTAGTGGTCCCAGTTTGGGTTGTGCATGAGGTCTTTCTCCGTCTTCTGTTGACAAGCCCGCCTATATGATTTTGCACTTACACAGATTAGCAAGGCCATCTCTGCAAACTTGAACCTAGTTTAAGCCAGCTTTAGGTATATAATGCCACACAATATCTTAGAGACGGGAAGGACATGGACACATTTGAAAATGAATTTTTTTTATGTAGTGTGCAATTCCACATTTAAAATAAACTTTCCATAACTTGTACTATCCCTAATCTCCCTAATGCATAATTGCCCTTTCCGTCGCTACAAAGTATCTCCTTATCTACTATAAGAAGCACTACTCATAAGTCAGTAACACATTTCCGACTGCACTTCTCCAGCCATCCTCATTTTCCATTAGGGGCTTCTCTTGTAATCTTGGCTCCTATAGGAAACCTCAGGGAATTTTTCCCTTGCGGGATTCTTCGTTTTGGGGGAGACATTTCCTGGTACCTATAGGAGCCCCTAGGGAACTTTTCCCCTACAGAATTCTTCCCTTGGGGGAAGACGTTTCCCAGCGCCTATTGGAAACTGCAGGGGATTTTTCCCTTGCGGGAATCTTCGTTTTGGGGGAGACATTTCCTGGCGCCTATAGGAGCCCCTAGGGAACTTTTCCCCTACAGAATTCTTCTCCTGGGGGAAGATGCTTCTCGGCTCCTATTGGAAACTGCAGGGGATTTTTCCCTTGCGGGATTCTCCCCCTTAGGGTAGATGACTTCTGGGCGTTTATAGGAGCCCCCAGGGAACTTTTCCCCTACGGAATTCTTCCCGGCGCCTATTGGAAACCCCAGGAGATTTTTCCCTTGCGGGATTCTCCCCCTTAGGGTAGATGACTTCCGGGCGTTTATTAGGACCCCCAGGGAACCTTTCCCCTGCGGAATTCTTTCCCTGGGGAGTTTTTCCCTTGCAGGATTCTTTGCTTTAGGGAAGACACTTCCCCGTGCCTATAGGAGCCCTTAGGGGATTTTTCTGGTAAGGATAGACGTTTCCTGAATTTAGATATATATATTGCAGATACTACGCCTTCTGCACAGCTGTAATCACATCTAACAATCTCCCCATATATACGTTCCTTGCTATCGCCTAATGACTTACCTCATTGTATATACAGTCCATCATACTTACGTTCCATCGTATACTTGCTTGCATCTAAATTGTTTTGTATATATAATCTTTAATTACATCTGAATGGTAGATAATGAGATTAAGAATACAAGTGCTGAGTAATGTGCAATCGGGGGTGGAGGTTTATAGCGGTTGAAGCACAGCGGACAAGGGGGTTGGGGGAGGATGATGGGAGTAAAGGAACGGCCAGCGTGAGGCGAGAAACCAGGCGGCTAGAGATAGAATATAAAAGCCGGAAATAGTTTGCCCAAAAATAACATTTCCAAAAATAGATACAGGTATAGGCGGTTAGGACGTCACAAAATACGCTATTTCAGTCTTAAGAGTCTGGAGCTAAAAGCGAGGGGACCCATAATGGATAAGGAGCCATTTTGAGCCAGTTTGGAGGGGTCTACTTTTGGAGGAGGGGGGCTGATAATGGGCTAGAGGGGGTTCAATACTGGGGGAAGCTAAGTCCAAAACTAAAAACCGAAAACCGAAAACCACCAACGGCTAATGGTAAATTGTATTTCATTTCTGGTCACTCTACTCAAAGACTCATTAATAAGAACTAGAACATTAATGCGGTCGGCATCATAGAATGCAATATTGTATATCTCCAAACAGACAAAATGACAACAAAGTTAAACAAAGCAACAGATGAAAAATTTCGCAAACAAAAAAACAATATTTTAAAGAAAGGGGACGAATTACGGTTGCTTTGTGGAGCAGATGTCTTTATCCTACTGCGTCGCAAGGGTAGATATTATATGTATAAGTCAACTGATCAACCTTCTTGGCCTCCAACTTTGGAACAGATTGTAAGAACTATTGGGACTTGCTTCTATATTATATACCAAATACTAAAACATATACAGGACCAAAGCTACCCCCTGCCGGTTAAAAAGACTCCTATAGAATTTGGTCAGGGATTGAATTCGGAATATAAGAAAAAATGCCATAGCACCTCAAGCCTTCTATGAACTGGTACCCAGTAGTAGGAGGAAGTTGTCAGCCATTGATGGAGTGACTGATATAGAAATTGAGTCTTTGGTAGAAGACAGGTCTTTGGAAGTATTAGAATAGATGGTGTGTATCTTACCTAAGCAATCAAAGAACCTTAATACCGACTGCAATTCTAAAATGGTCACTGACTCAGATGTTGGCTTTCCTGCAGACCAGTTCCTTCCCACTCAATGTTTCCCTATATTGCGGCCTCACTGCTTGATCCTCGGAATAGCAATGATTGTATGGCTTCTCCACATACTTTCCCCGTACAACAGAAATTTTCACAGTCTTGCTCTCCCAAACTTCCACCTCCATTTTCAGATCTATGCCGAGTCGCCCTAACCTTCCAGAGATGTCTTGAGCACTATTGAGGGTGACTGTTTCGATTGATCCGATGTAGAAGAACTTGTCTATACGTTTTCGTTCTCGCTTGCTATTCGACTGGTAGCCCCACGTATTTCCTCTAGCTCGACCATGGGAAAAGTCTTTTTGGAAGGGCTTCAGGACCGGCATAGGTGGTGCAAGGACGTCTTCCCAGACATCCTTCGGATCAACGTCGCTTGCCTTATGGAACTCATGTTCGGGCCAATCAATTGCGTTTATATCCCCTCCTATAAGGCCTGCGATAACTTTGGATTCCATAGTTGGTGTCCCTTTCAGCAATGCTAAAGTCAGGGCTAGCTGACTGGGGCGGTAGGCCTTTCCACCCCAAAGCGACTCTAGGTGTGTCATGCAGAGACGAAGGGACTCATTTGGTTGGGTCTACCCTCTAGGGTAAAACACCGGGATGTTAACCACGAGAGCGTCTCTTCCCATGTCGGTGACGAAAGGGACGCAGAAGCAATTCACTATTGCCAAATGCCTCGAGATCGTCATGAGAGTAAAATATGGTACTGATCTCCAGTTGGTATGTTTCAAGATGAAGGATTTCCTAGGAATGTTAATGTATAAAGATTCGGGAGGATCCACGTTCGTGAGGACGAAGTTCTGTTGCAATATGGAGGTACATATTTCTGTGAGATAAAGTCTGGTTGAACACGATATAGATTTATATTGTAGAGTCTTTAGCCTTATAACTCCATCAAAACCTCTGGATCACTCCTTGCCTTTTCTAACACTGCTTTCATCTGAAAATAAAGCCCTTTTTCCTCTCTCTTCCACCTCCCACCGCCTGGGAACACCACCTTCCGTAGTCTATTAACCCAAGGGATCAATGGTCGGTAGTACGACGTAAAGTTCTCCTCCACTGTCTTGATAAAATCTCCCTCATGGACCACTGTCCCAGACTTTAGCTTGGCCAGTCTCGTAGTAGGTTCATAGTTCCAGGCTTCAAACTCTGGTACCACCCTACCCTCCCTATTAGGCCCAGTAAAATGAATGCAAATCCAGAAGAGGACCCAGAAGAACGATTCTAAATCATGCATGAAGGAGTGTTCCTTGCCATAGAGTGCTCCTATTGCCATGAAAGCTCTTGTTCCAGTCTTGCTTAGCGCATCAGAAGGACTTTCCTGATTTTCCTTGATTGCGAGGTCGAGGTCGATCAAGAACGACTGCTAAGAAGGATTATCCTCTTCCTCGTTCATCATTAGGTTGCTTATCGACACATCGCCCTGAATTGTGCCAGTCAAGTCACGTAGAGACTCATGCCCTATTACAATTAGTCTGAATAGAAGGGTCTCTGCTGTCTCTTACCTGTAATGGTACCCTCCAGCACAGCGAGCATAGCCACTCGAGAGCTTGCCTTGTAAATATACTTTCCATAATCACGTAGGATAATGCGGTGATGTATTCGATTTGGCGGTTCAGAGCGCCCCTTATCTGCATGTGTAGAAGTTGAACATGAGCGCTTATTTGGTGGTAATAGTGCATTAAGGGAGCTGGACGACCTTTTCTGTGCAGTGCTCCTACTTCTGCTGCCGGATGTACTTGGGGGAGGCGTTGTGTTTTTCGCATTGCTGGTTGCTGAAGCATGTCGAAAGGCGTTGGTTGCTTTCATTATATCCAACCTCTTTCGGACATTACTATTAATGTCGTCATCTTTCCCACCTACACAGACTGTCTCATGATGATAATACCTTGCCACATTCACCACTCCCTTCTCTGTTGCATCACGTAATAATATGCCTTCCTCTCCCCATTCTGGGTACTGCCAGGAATCTTTTATGACAAGGGTCGTCTTTGACTTGTCTCCGTCACAGTATGCTTTCCAGCAAGTCGTTGCTCTGCTAGCCACAGACGAGTGCCGATTCATTAATTCAGTGAGGACAAGTCGCTCTATTCTGCCATTCCGCGTAATCTCCATATAACGTTTACCATCCAATTCAAAGATGGTAGGATCGAATCCAAGCTGTTCTTTATTCATCCAGAGATATCCCAATATAGCAGAGACGAATTGCAAGCCTTTTTTATTGATATCGAATGGTGGGGATGCAATGCCCCCAAGTCTGTCAAACTCCCATAGTCGCATGATGGACCCACAGAGTGTGAAGCCAAGGACAAATCGACGGGTATCCTGAGCGGTAAGGACATGTCTTGCGTATCTCGCTAGGTCGAACCATGTATCATTACGTCTATCTGCATTCGAGTTGCTCTTCAGCTCTCCTGGCATGAGGATCTGTGACCAGTCATATCTAGAACTTTCATTAATCTTGGTGTCATTTGCGAAACCAACGTCAAGTTTTCGTCTAGTGGTAGAGCCCGATAGGTGTTGAGTGGGTTGCCCTAAGGGCCTTCGTCGAACCTCTGGGGTTGACCCACATTCTTTTGCGAACTCCAGAAACATATCGATTCGCTCTTTGAACCACTTCAGGACTTTTTCTTCCTGGGCGTCTTCCGGCCAGTCGCGCCAGCCACCTCCTTCTCCCTCTTTGTATAGTAGATTTTCATCCTCCTGGCATTTCTTAAAAACAGCCCTAGCCACCGACTCAAGATTCATAAGTTCGTCAAAGAATGTATCAAAAAAGTTCGGGATATCAATATAGAGTGATGAATCAAGCTCGTCCTTCAGTGCACCATCAAAGTGTTTTCTATACTCGGATGTGTTGGCCAGGCTGCCGGTATTGAATGAAATTGGAGTCTGATTAGGATAGGGCAACGGTTGAGGAGGAGGCATTGACTATGTAACAAGGTCGCAGACCGCACTCCAAATATCTGCATCTGGTGCTTTGTTAATGACTTTGTTTAGCAGAGAGATAACTGATCTGATATTCAAGTCGTTCGAAACCACCAGCAAAAAGAACCGTAAGAGGTCGTCACGGAGGACTCCGCGACCATTTGGAGAAGGAAGCAGATGAGCTGCCGGGAGGTTTTGCAAAGCTAATATAAGATCGATCACAAGATTTTTAAGACCTATGTACATTAGAAAGTACTCTGCATTTAGTTAGTGTATCTCACCTCCATCACCAATATGCATATGCCCCACCGCATCTGATAGCCTCAGGATGTCTGTCCAGGTAGTGTTGTACGAGTCGCAAAAGGTATTTAGATCTTCTCCAATGGGTTTGCTTTGGAGTATTTCTAATTTGGAAAGTTCGGCCATCTGGCAAACTAAGAGAGTTAAGGATGGATATCACGATCGCAAAGTAGCCAGAACTATTAGGGAGATGAGATTTGGGACGAGTGTGGCTTAGATCAGCATTGACGACGCGTATTTGTCTAAGTTTATCCTACCCTTGTCGCGTCGCAGAGCCGCCTTCCTATTGTATGTGCCAAGAACTTGTAGCGAATTGAGACCTGAACCAGAAATCTCACCTTTATTATCCTACCTCACTGCACTTTCAAACACATTACGGGTACACCATGGATCTAATGCGTCAGCTACTCGTTGACGCCAGTCACACCCCCGTAAATCAGGTTGTGGAAGAACTTCTGCGCGGGCTCTCTAAGGCTGAGGCTCTGGCCTGGCTGCAAGAAATCATCAATGCTGCTAGCTACTACGATGAGCAGATAGCCGAGTTGGTCTCTGCAGCTTGGGAGCTCATCATTAGCGGTCAGTTATGGGACCAGACGTTTGAGAGCATTTACGAATTGGAGCAGATCATGAGCTTTGACATAGCCATTAAGCCTCTGTTACAGCGCCGCACCAAAGATCAGATTGCTAAGCTAGCTGTGATCAAGCATATTACCCACCGCTGGGATAGACCCCCCTCTCAGCTTCTGCCGGCAGAGATCCATCCGAAGACATGGAGCTTACCTCTCTTGAGAAGCCTCCGCAACCTCGCTGATAGGGTCAAGGATGGTGAAAAAGTAGTTCGCCTGCTTCGGCAGCAGATCGCTGAGTGGCGGAATGTTGAACCCCGTGGAACAGCCTCAGGTGTTACCATCCGGGACGTCCAGAACATCATTGAAGGCTTCTTCCAAGCCACCCGCTGAGGCATCAGGGAGGTCTCAACACCTGAACTGGAAGAGTAGTCAGAAGACCAACTGGAAGAGCAGTCAGAAGACCAACGGGAAGAGAACCTGAATATGGAAGGTAATGGTCATATCAATGGTCAATCTAGAGGGGGATTAGCTCTGGCGGGACGCCGCAGCAGGGTCATCAGTACCCAAGGGGCTGAGGGGAGTGAAGGCAATAAGGACGGCGAGGGCAGCGAGAATCGCGAGAACATGGAGACATTGACTGATGGTGAAAGCCAGGCTCAGGACACCACCCTAAGAGTTTCCACACTGCGCACCCGAGTCGCAGCTGGACGGGCTAGAGACAACACGGCTACCTCTCGAGGGGTGAGTACGTGGGTGCAAGGATTGCGACCCTCGATGCTGGGTCTTCTTAGGGATAGTGCCCACCAAGCGTATAGCCCATGAGGAGGGTATGAAGCTACTGGAATGAACTGTAGAGGTCAACTGGGCTAACTTCTGTCACCGACATGTTCGGTTGTTGGCTGCTAACTGCGCTGGACTTTACAACAACAAGGGCGGCAAGAAGCATGTACTCATACGACGTATGAGGTTTGTGCTCAAGCATCGAGATCAGCTAGCCAAGGTGACTCGTCAGAAGTCCGCCTGGTTCCGCAAGCCGGAGCGAAAGTTGGACATCGCAGACCGTCTAGGCCCGTACATGTGGCAGCCTTCAGAGCCTGAGCCATTTGACTTTGACTCTGAGAAGATCTTCAACCGCTATGCCGGGTCTGACAACGCTTGGGCTCGGTTCCAGGAGGATGGTACCATTAACGTCGATGGGTTCTTTAGTTACATCCTAGGGCCTGAAGTCTTTGAGAAGATCTCTGAAGAGTTCGACATGTACAAGTATCATCTGCGAGAGAAACCGGATGGCAAGAAGCAGATGGGCTAGATGCAACACATGTTCTACTCATTGACCCAGCAGCTAGTGCGCCAAGATCCAGCATACTGGGCTATCATAGCCGCTGCCAGACACGACAGGAACTGGAAGTTGATTAGCTACCCGTACTACACCAAGGATACCACTCCCGGAGAGATCACAGGCTTCAAGCACTTCGACATCAACGTGGAAAAGTTTTGTCAGTCCGAGCGGGGCATCAACCAGACTCAGGGCTCCCTGTCTCTAGATGACGAGGACGAGAACAATTGCACATTGCTGGTTAAAGAGTTTTGGAGAATCATCAAGGTCTGGTGGGCAGAAGTGATGAGGCGCATGGCAGCTAAGAACCAGGAGGTGCCTTCAGGGCACACCACTAACACCAAACATTTCTACATTCATGCGGATGAGCAGCGGTTTGGGAAACTCACTCCGGTACCATGCAATCGAGGTGCCATCCGCATTACCAGACCCGATATGCTCCACGGGTCCACCCCTCGAACAGACCGGCGCCGCCGGACGGTGTTCGTATGGCGCTGTGGGATCCGGGAAGACCACAAGACGCTGGACCTGGAGGAGGCAGAGCGCTGGTCCGAACTGGTCCAGTGCCACCAAGGCTTGATCACTCCTAAGAAGAGCACTAGCGGGGAGGGTTTCCGCTATGGGTGTCCTAACTTTACCTTTCCCGGGGTGACCAAGCTCATCTCCACCAGCAAGGTGGGAGATGCCATGGTAGGTGCACGCCGGTGGGATGACCCTCGGGTGTTGGAGGAGCGTGATATCCTATTGGGTCCTGACGCGGAAGCCGCCTGGAAATGAGTTCTGGATATCCGGGCCCGACTTGTGGAGGAGTTCTTGAAGGCTTGGCCGTTCGTTAAGATGGCTGAAATGAGCGCCTATGGGGAACACTCCTTTTACCGGAACCTAGGTAAGGAACGACTGCCACCTCATGGGGATGACGAGGACACCGCCAACAGCTTGCTGAGTTCGTTGAGTTCGGAGAGTAGCGAGGATGGGGAGGAGAGTGAGGAGGACAGCGATAAAGGGTTCGAACTAGAGGGAGAGCTGTAATTCCCATGTGTTTTGGATCAGTACTATATTATATTATTTTAACATAATTTTGACTTCATATTGAACAAAGCGAGGCCTCTGCCTTCTCGATAGTGACCCCATCATAATCCTCATTCTTAAGGGTAAGATAGGCATTCATGTTCCATCCCCTTTAGCTAGCCATCACAGGAATAGTATCTTGCAGTAGACGCATTCGCATTCTAGGGAGATGGTGAAAGTGACACCCAGCTTGGAGATGATGGATTTGGCAGCAGTGAGTGCAATAGTACTACTACAGTTATAGTTATTAGTGTCAACGGGAGCGGAGGACTTGGAGTGGGTTAAGGTAGGAGATGGCACGATGACTGTGGTCTGGGTAGTTACCCGTCACAACACACTTTCTGAAGCAATTTTTGCTTCAGAAAATGTGAGGCTAATGAAGACACAGTCTCGAGACAGTTTAGTGGTTTAAAGTTATACTGTAGTAATTCGGCCGGTGCATCATCTCCGTCAATGAGGCAAAACGAGCACTTGAAATGATATCATCAAACCCAAAACCAGAGAAAGTGAAGAGATATGCAAATCAACTAAGTGTTTGACTTTCATTTTCGTTCAGCAAAATGCCCCCACAGCACCAGTCAATCCTCTGAAAAAAAAATTTCCCCTCCTCCTGTTTTCAATTCCTCTTTGCCCTTTGATGCGCCCTCTCCCCATCCTCATTACTAAACTCCTTTCCGCATCTCCCGCATGGAAACGTATGCATAGCACGCCTATGATTATCGGCCGCCCCCCATATACAAAATACCACATGCAAATACGGCAGTAAGCTTGGCCCGTCGACTGCTGGTGCCCTTTGAGAGATGACTCAAAGTCGAAGCGCTTGTTGCACTCTGGACACCGGTAGTCATGAAGGGTGCTGCGGTGATCCTGGGGGCGCGAGGCAGTCTGGAAGGAGCGGTCGCAGTGGTGGCAGTAGCAGTGATAGGTGGCGCGCTTGTGATCTTCAAGGGCGAAGGGGGTAAGGAAGGAGCGGTCACAGTCGTTATAAGAGTGTCCATGGTGAGTGCGGGTCAAATCCTTTGAGGTTCAGTGTTGTACAGGGTGTTCTATGTGTTTGAGCTTGGCGGGGTCGTTCCGCAAAGCCGGCGTCAATCGGAAGCTTATTACCCGGCGTCGTGATTCCCGGTCTTTTAAACATAGAATGTAATCATCCACCAAGCATCTTCGCCATGTCTACCGAATCCACACAGACCTCTCAGAAGGGCTTGGATGTCGCTCTCACTGCTACTCATCAAGTTCACGTTTTCAAATCCTTTGTCAACTCCCTTCAGGAAGAAACAGCAGATAAGGCCAAGACGCCTTCACCCCTTGATCAACTTAATGAACCCAGAGCTTGGTTGGATGCTCATGGTAATAGTAAGTTTTCATTCTAAACCTCTATCGTCCCGACTTAGCTAACCATTTCCCTTGTTCTGTTGAGAGTGCAAGTGCGTCGGCTGTGAGATGCTCACCCTCGACTATGTCTTCCCTGATCCTTCTCCCCACTGGGGTAAGAATAAACCTCACTGGTACTGCTCTGGCAGTGGACAGTCTGGATGGGAACAGCATAAATGAGAACGTCGCTGGATCACTGCCTGCCTTGCCTACTATGGCCATCCGAGACATAAGGAAGACTGGAACGATATCACCACTGAGAAAGTTGCGGCTTGGGTGGAATGCCAAGGGATGGGGTTCTGAGTTCTCCATGTATTGCCGTTGCATTACCATTCCATACCATATATACTTAGAAGTAGTATATTTGGGCTAATTCTCTTATCGACCTGGCAATTCCCGCAGATAAATACCACATCTGTCTTTTGAAGAACCAAATCTCCGATGAGATGTATATGTCTCAACACTGATAATTCGACTCCAAAAAGAATACGTTTTTTGTGAAAGGGGGGTAGACCGGCAACTAACTTAGTGCATACTGTATAGAGAATCAGGCAGAGTGTTACGATCTAGAGCCTCCACGAGTCGCTACGAGCCGCATGAGCTCATCGCCGGACCCACGAGCCTCCACGAGCTTGTTACGATCTAGAGCCTCCGCGAGTCGCTACGAGCCGCATGAGCTCATTGCTGAACCCACGAGCCTCCACGAGCTCACGAGCCTCCACATGGACCTCAACTGTACTTACTGCCCAACAGACCTACGTATGAGCCTCATCGCGAGCTGCTACCGTTCGTAGCATAGCCAGCAAGCCCAACTGCACCTAGCATGGCACGGACGCCTCAAGACGCCCATACCGGGGGTTCGAGAGCTTCTTCTTCTCATGTATATAAACGCGGGGTCTCCTTCGAGACCTACTTTTCTCTTTAACTTTGAATCATCAAATAGAAGTAGTCCTATCTTGCTTTCCAAGCATCTGGAATCTACATTCGTGACAGCCCCTCCCTAAAAATAGCTCCTTCGAAAATGGCTCCTCTAAAAATAGGCACTGTATCGAGACTGGAAGCTGTTTCAGGCCTGAAACCATGCATTCTTTTAGGGCCAGTTGCCCCTCCGTCACAGTTCAGGGGGCTCATTCTAGCTTTCATCAAAAAATGCCTCCACTATCCCCCCAAAAATGACCCCAGCTCCAGTAATGGCTCTCCTAAAAATAAAACTAGGATCCCATTTTGGCGCCTCTAGAGTTGCTCTATCTACAGGCAATACAGACGTTTGAGAAGTTTCCCCAGCCCAAATATTCTCATATTCCCCTGCCTTTCAATATCTAAGGACTCCCGTTCTGCTCCTGGACTACCGTTCTGGCTCGAGAACTGAAATAATCTCAGTCCCTTTTGAAGACCTTCATTAAAGCGCCTAGACAGGAAGTAGGACACAAAAATCAAGGACTGATAACTATTGCTATAGCAGTCATATGCCTAATATCGCACAATCGAGGGATATTAATGATCTCATAGATCAGCTGTAGAAACCATCCTTGGCATGACTATCCTGCTCTATATAGGCTGGTCAACCTATCCCAAATTTAGACTGTGCACTGGTCCCCGAGGCGATTAGCTGTAGTACCTAGATGTACTACTCAGTTATCACATTCCAATAGTGTAGAGATATAAACTCACCTGGGAACGTTCCTTTCACTTGCTCCTTCTTCCGAACATCAACTACCCTAAGAAAGCTCAAACCATATTTAGCGTTCATATTCTTGTCTCCGTCAACTACACTATTCACATAGGCCCTTTGGTCTGAGAGTTTGATGTAGGACAGGCTAGGTTCGACCAGTTTTACCCTGAGTCGAACTACTTGGGGTTTGTTATCGTCGCTGGATACATCGTAATCGAAGACAATGTAGGCACATGTAAAACCGTAGCGTGGATTTTAGGGCTTAGCTAGTAGTATGACGGCTTATAGACGACGGAGGATCTTTGGCGTAGAGTCATTGTAAAGTATTCTTAGAGGCAACGTAACGAAGTTAGATCAGCAGAAGTACTCTTGATTCTGTAATGTAAAAGAACTAATCGCTGCCCATTCTACTATGGGCAGCGGACTGCTTAAATATATGGTTCAACCGGCTTCCCGATGGCTACCTTGTTCTCTGATCCGACTCCCATTGTCTTGACTCTGTCTGCTATCGGCGACGTCGTCTGCTATTGGCAATGTCGTCGGATCGGTATCGACTGCTTTCAGACGTCGCTCTTCTGGCGTACCGTTTTCGTAGCAACATCTTTGTCAATGGATGTAGAAGGCTGCTTCCGTTGTTTGCTTGGCAGTTGTATGCGGTTGCAGATGTTGCTTGCTTATGGATCATGTCATCTTCATGGAGGTCTGACGTCGTTACGCCGTCTGGCAGTTGGAAGTGGTTTTGGAAGTCTGACGCGGCTATGAGCCTCCTTTGTGGGAGCCTCATTGCTAGTGCCTTATAAGTTGGAAGCGGTTTTGGAAGTCTGACGCGGCTATGAGCCTCTTTTGTGGGAGCCTCATTGCTAGTGCCTTACAATTGCCCCCTCCTCAGGAGGCCTAGTCCTCGAGGCCGTGTAGGGGCTCCGTCGGAGTCCTGTCGTTCAACTTTCGTAGTTGCATCGTATAGTTTTTCTGCTTCCTTGCGACGTGTTCCAAGTGCTCACTTAGGGTTGAGTCAACATTGGTTTTTTGATGTTTTTTAGATATGTTAGGGGCGTTCTGATGTCGACTGCCGGCGTTCCGGTGTCGTCTATCAGGTGTAGCGTCTAGGAGGTTGGGTAGGAGATTGAGAATTGAATATTCACTGTTGTCGGGTTTACGATTGTTTGTTATCGTGAAGTGAATGACAACAACGCTTATGTCAAGGTTACGCTTCGTAGAGGCGTCTGGTAGCCTTCGGACACCGTCGTAGCGTAGCTATGCTTGATTCTTTTGTTTCCTTGCGGCTCTGCGGATATATTTATACGTATCCTTTTCGTGCCTCCTTCCTCGATCTTTCCTACACCATCGGTCGAGCTAGTTGCAACAGCAACTAGTCAGCCAACCTTCCGGCCGGTCTTTGTTTGCGGCGTTTCCGCTACTAAGTTCTGTCTTCAATAATTCGTATGTCCTTCGACCTCTCTGACCTTTCTGTTGTTAAAAAACACATCTCTGAGGCTATTGCAGCAAATCCGGAGAGCCTTTTTGTTTGTCTCCCTGCTTCTACGATGCCTGACACCGCTGTCCCGCACCCTTCTGTTGGGGGGAAGCGCCCTAAGGCAATGCCTTCTTGTTCGACTCAGAAACATCCGCCCAAGGTTCCTGTTGGGTCTCGACCTAACACCGCCGTGGTTCCGAACCCTCCGCCGGCCCTACAATCTCCGGTGACGGCTGTTCCTGAGCGCGTCCCGCGTATAGGCCGTCGTTCGAAGGCGTATGTCCACCAGTCCTGTCTTCATTGTGTGAAAAGAATGGCCGAACACCCCTATGTCCGCTGTATAAAAGCAACTAGGACTCATAATTGCACTGAGTGTTGTCGGAAGGGGAAGACCTGCACTGAGGTGAGTCTTCTTTGATGCTTTGTTGCTCCTTCGTTCTCTGGCTGACTCTGTTTTTTAGGTCCCCAAACGTTTCCGCCCTACTCTTAAGGGGCTTTCCGCTGCCCGCCGTGCCTTTGTGAAGGCGGATGAGTGAGCTAGGGTGGAGGGTTTGTCGGTGGCCTCTGCTGCTCGGCGCCGTGGGGACGCTGCAGTGATGAAAGAGCAGCTTGACTCCCGTCAAGCCAGTTTCACTCGGCATGTGGAATCCTATCTTTATCGGGTTGCCAAAGTGACTCCTGCCGAAGAAAAGTTGCGTCTTTTATGTTGCATTGCCAATTGTTTAGAACTTATGGTCACCCTTTATTATAAAAAGGTAAGTTCATTCTTTTCTGTCCGCTGGGTGTACTCCGAGCTAACGACTTGTAGGAGCAAGAACCTGTGCCAGATCTAAACGAAGAATCGGATGAGGAGTCCGAGGTCTCCGTCCAGGAGATTTCTTCTGGAGAGGAGGAGTTCGATGACGACGGTCCTGTGGAGGATGGGGAGGATGCTGGTTCCGTTGCGCTGGAATAGCGCCGTTGTCACGAACGTAAATTCCAGGTGCTTGGAAAGCAAGATAGGACTACTTCTATTCGACGATTCAAAGCTAAAGAGAAAAGTAGGTCTCAAAGGAGACCCCGCGTTTATATACATGAGAAGAAGAAGCTCTCGAACCCCCGGTATGGACGTCTCGAGGCGTCCGTGCCGTGCTAGGTGCGGTTGGGCTTGCTGGCTATACTACAAACGGTAGCAGCTCGCGATGAGGCCCGTACGTAGGTCTGTTGGGCGGTAAGTACAGTTGAGGTCCGTGTGGAGGCTCGTGAGCTCGTGGAGGCTCGTGGGTCCGGCGATGAGCTCATGCGGCTCGTAGCGACTCGCGGAGGCTCTAGATCATAACATTACCCCCCCCTTCGAAGTAAGCTCGTCCTCGAGCTTGGTTTTCTTGTATTCGTGCTGTTGTCATCGGGGCGAGCATCCGGGTACACGTCTTTTTGGGCGCATTCTAGCCAATATTGGAGGTTCTTCGGGGGCCCGGGCTGCTCGGGGTTCTGTTTGTGGAATTCCTGTAATGCGATGGGGCTGTTGCTTAGTGCGGAGGCTGGGTACCATTCGGGGTCCGGGTCCTATCCTTTCCATTGAATTCTGTATTTTAACTTGGCACGTACGAGCTTCACTGCGAGGATCTGTTGTACCTCGTATTCAGTTTCGCCGTCTTGTAGCTCTAGTGGCACAGGCTCGGGGTTTGACTGGCCCAGTAGGGGGTTGTTCAGGTCCCTTCGTAACTTTTCGGCATGGAAAACCGGATGTACCTTCATCGATTTCGGTAGTTCGAGCTTAAATGAATGCCCTATTTTCTCGAGGATTTTATATGGTCCTTCCATCTGGCTCGCGAGCTTGCGGCTTGGTCTGTCGTTCTTCCAGTGCTTTGTTGTGACTCAGACTTTATCTCCCACGTCGAAGTCTACTTCCCGTCGGTACTTATTAGCTTGTCTCGTATATCTCTCTTGTGTTCGTATCATATTTTCCTTTGCATGCTGCCAGGCCTCGTGGAGTCGTGCGACGAGCGATTTAGCTTCGTCTCGATTAAGCCTCTCTTTAGATGTACTCAAGCTGGCCCGTGATTCCCAATCGAAGGACGTCCTAAGTTCGTAGCCCTTTTCCGTAAAGAATGGAGACTGCCCGATGGTCTCGTGCCATAATGCGGATTGCTGGTAGTCAATTATGGCGACCCACTCGTCCCAGTCGTCCTGATAGTAGTTTATATATGGCCGGAGGCGTTGGTCAAAGTACTGGTTAACGATCTCTGTTTGCCCATCTGTCTGCGGGTGGTTCGCGGTGGATAATTTGAGCTTCGTGCCTATTCTCAAGCAGAATTTATTCCAGAAGTTCGACACGAACTGGGGGCCTCTATCGGATACAATAGTATCGGGTATTCCTACTTGGCGTACCACATGCACTAGGAAGAGGGGTACGAGCCCTCTGGCGGTAATGGTGTCCTTCACAGGTATAGTGATGGGGCACTTGCTCAGTCGGTCCACGAATATAGCTACCATATTGTGGCCGTTCCGGCTTTCAGGACAATTCTTAAAGTCGACGGATATATGCTGCCATGGACGGTCCGGGATGGGTAGTGGGTGGAGTAGGCCAAGCTTCTTGTTTCGGGGTACATGTGATCGCTGGCAGGTGTGGCAGTTGTCATGGTACTGATCGATGTCCTTCCCTTGGTTTGGCCAATAGTATTGGCTCTGGAGAAGTTGTTGTAGCTTAGCTTGTCCTGGGTGGCCCATCAGAGGTTGTTCGTGGGCTTCTTTAATAAGAGCTGTTCGTAGAGGCATCCCAGTGGTTAGCGGTTCATCTAGTACATACAATTTTCCGTACCGTAGTAGCAGGCCGTCCCGAAGCTGCCACGTCCCTTCCTTTTCGCTCGTAGCTTTGGCTCGAAGCTCTTCGAGCTCGAGGGAGGTTCTGTTCGCGGTGAGGAGCTTGTCCATCAGCTCGATGCTGTCACGGCCTTTCCCGGCGTCGTCCGAGCGTGGCGGCACTTCAACGGGTGTGAGCTGGAGATCCCGTATTACTTCATAGTTGATCTTATCCCTTGGGAGGAGCACTTGAGTGCGGTGGGCGGCAATTATCCGATCTTGAGCTGTAGTGTCCTCGAGCTTTCTGCTCAAAGCGTCCGCCCTTTCATTCAACTTGCTGGTACGGTATGCGAGCTTGAAGTAGTATTGCGATAGGTATTCCACCCAGCGAGCCTGTCTTGCGGATAGCTTCTTTGTAGTCATAAAGTATTCTAATGCTCGGTGATTCGAATAGACCAGAAAAGGCGCTTCTTGTAGGCCCTCAAGCTCTGCTCGCCATTCTCCGAGAGAGAGAATGATAGCGAGCATTTCTTTATCGTGGATATCGTAGTTAAGCTCGGCCGGTTGCATAGTCTTTGAGAAGAAGGCTACCGGGTGCCACAGCTTGGTTAAGGGGTCCTGCTGGGAGAGAACCCCAGCTACAACCCCATTCGAGGCATCCGTCTCTACCATGGTAGGTAGTTCGTAGTCGTAATACTGAAAAATAGGTGCCTCGAGTATCATTTGCTTAAGTTTGTCGAATGCCTCCTGACACTGTTCGATCCATCTATAGGGGACGCTCTTACGCGTGAGGGTGTTCAGGAGTCTTGCGATACGCCCGTACTCCTTAATGAAACGGCGGTAGAAGTTGCAGAACCCTAGGAACCCCTGTATTCCTTTAACCATAGTGGGTGCATTCCAGTCCTTGACTACCCGGACCTTATCTGGGTCGGTCTCGATGCCTTCCGTGGATACGATGAACCCTAAGTACTTGGTTCGTGTAGTTCGAAACTCTGACTTTTTAATATCGACTTGTAGACCGGCATCTCGTAGACGCTTGAGGACCTTCCGTATATGCTCGTCATGCTCAAAGGGGTCCTCCGAGTAGATCAGTATGTTGTCGAGGTATGCAGTGCAGAAGTCGTCTAAGTAGTCAAAAAGGATGTCATTCATATACCTCTGATACATAGCCGGGCCGTTTGTGAGGCCCTCCCATAGGACTTTGCACTTGTAGGCCCCATACCTCTTGCAGAACGTAGTTAGCTCTTCCGAGTCTGGGTCCATCCGGATATGGTGGAATGCTTGCCAGATGTCAAGCTTCGTATAGATTTTGGCTTTAGCTAGTCTTGCGAGCATCTCCCCGATAAGGAGTAGCGAGTAGCGGTCCTTGCGGGTAAGGTCATTAAGCTTTCGATAATCAACACAGAATCGTAGCCCACAGCTTGGTTTTCTCACGAACAGGACTGGGGAGGCGAATGGCGATTGACTAGGCTCGATGAACCCTCGTTGTAGGTTTTCTTCAAGGAAGCGTTTGGTCTCTTGGAGCTCGTGGGTCGACTGGTGACGGAGGGGGGAGTAGCCTAAGCTCTCGGGCCCTTTCGAGCTATCGATACTGATCTTGTGGTCATAGGAGCGATGGGGCGGTAACTTATTCGATGCTTCTTGAGAAAAAACCTCTGCGTAGTCGACGAGTTCGGGGGGTAGTATTCTTCTTAGCCATTCGAGTTCTGTCTCGTCGGGCTGTTGGGAGTCCTTAGAGCTGTTTTCAGCTCTTCGGGCTTCGAGCTCGCGGTCTATCTTGAACAGTGAGGTATTCCCACCTAGTAGCTGGCTCAAGTCCACTTCTGCAACTTCGATACCGTTCGGCCCTGGAGGGGAGACTTTCTTCAGGGGCTCTCGTTTTTTGATTCTTCAAGTTTGTGTGGTGGTTCGGCCGATAATGCGGCCACTTTGGCAGCGAGGATCTGTTTAGTCCGCTCGGTCTTTGGCTTTGGGCAGTCCCACGATATGTGGCCCAGCTCGGAGCAGTTATAACACTTCAAGTCAGTACCGCCGGTCCTCGGAGTCGTGGGCCGTACAGCGTTCGTGGGGCTTGTAGTGGTACGAGGGCGGTTTGGCTGCCTCGAGTCTGCTTTGTCGGGGTCCTCTGCCTTCCTCAAGGCTTGATCTCGTTTCTCGAATCTGTTCCGGATCTGTTGGTCGATAGTGGTACAATGCCGGGCAAATCGACTTGTAGGGATGGTGGGGTCATTGTAGTACGTAGCAACTGACTCTTGAAGTTTCCAAGTTAGTTTATCGTTTAGGTCGTCCTTGAGGTCCTGCGGGCTGATGTTGCCATCGGCGACGTTTCGGAGAAATATAGCGTAAAATTCCTGGAAGGTCTGTCCTTTCTTCATGACAAGGCTCTTAAAGGCTTGTCGGGCATTACGTTCCTTATTCGGGTCACCATAGAGCTTCTCGAGGTGCTCGTATAGCTCTTTCATGGTCGCATAGGCGTGGCTGCTCGTAGCATTCAGGCGAGGCAATATTAGGGCAAGGGCTTCACCGCTCGTACGTCCGGCGACGTATATGATCTTAAGTTCTTCCGTTGGATATGAGTCTGCGTTGCCTTGGAGCTTGT
Source organism: Geoglossum glabrum (assembly GCA_021527465.2). Lineage (NCBI taxonomy): Eukaryota > Fungi > Ascomycota > Geoglossomycetes > Geoglossales > Geoglossaceae > Geoglossum > Geoglossum glabrum. The sequence continues at coordinate 4,720 of JAJDFE020000584.1, read as the reverse complement.
TCTTTACCTGTATCAACCAGTTGTTGAAGGTGGTGCCATCTTTACTACTACCGTCGAATAGTGATGGATCAGGGAGTTTGACGGTTTGTCGACTATGCTCGGGAACTGACGAGCCGGACGAGGTGAGCTCGTGAGGCTGCGAGATAACTTTGTCAAGGATTGTCTCGCTTTTCTTTAGGGCTCGTTTCATTTCTTATAACTGTTCGCGATAGTTCTCGCTGTATGCTCGAAGGTCTCGGGCCTTCGTGATGAGCTCGACAATTTCTTTGTATAGCGTGTCTGGGTGCTCCAGTAGGTCCTGGAATTCAGCTTTCGTGAGGGCTGGGCTTTCGTCTTCGTTTGACCTCTGATAGAGGGTCTCCCTGCGGTTCGTGGTATTAGCAGGATGCTCGAGGGTATCGGGTGACTCGTCCGAGGTCTCGGATATGGATATGCGGCTGATTAGCCCGTTGTCGGCGTCTTGAGCCATGTCGTCTTTCTTTTGTCCTCATAGTTCTCGTCTTGTTTTCTTACTTCGTGCTTACCTAGTCATTCTAGGGCTTTCTTGCTTCGTAGGTCTTTTAGGACTTGGTCCGTCATCTTGCTTGCTTCGTGAGGATCGTTTGGCTCGGGGGCTGCTATGTCAGGTTAAGACTGCGCTCATCGAGGCCGATCAAGGGTGTGGTGTATTTGAAATCCGTCCACTGGATTGCTAGAGTTGGGTGAGCTTTGAATTATGTCACGAACGTAGATTCCAGGCGCTTGGAAAGCAAGATAGGACTACTTCTATTCGACGATTCAAAGCTAAAGAGAAAAGTAGGTCTCGAAGGAGACCCCGCGTTTATATACATGAGAAGAAGAAGCTCTCGAACCCCCAGTATGGACGTCTCGAGGCGTCCGTACCGTGCTAAGTGCGGTTGGGCTTGCTGGCTATGCTACGAATGGTAGCAACTCGCGATGAGGCCCGTACGTAGGTCTGTTGGGCGGTAAGTACAGTTGAGGTCCGTATGGAGGCTCGTGAGCTCGTGGAGGCTCGTGGGTCCGGCGATGAGCTCATGCGGCTCGTAGCGACTCGCGGAGGCTCTAGATCGTAACAACAGCGAACCACCCGCAGACAGATGGACAAACTGAGATTGTTAACCAATACTTCGACCAACGCCTTCGGCCGTATATAAACTACTACCAGGACGACTGGGACGAGTGGGTTGCCATAATTGACTACCAGCTGTCCGCACTATGGCACGAGACCATCAGACAGTCTCCCTTCTTTACGGAAAAATGCTATGAACCTAGGACGTCCTTTGATTGGGAATCACAAGCTAGCTCGAACATGCCTAAAGAGAGGCTTAATCGAGACGAAACTAAATCGCTCGTCGCACGATTTCACGAGGCCTGGCAGTGTGCGAAGGGAAATATGATACGAACGTAAGAGAGATATACGAGACAAGCTAATAAGCACCAACGGGAAGTGGACTTCGACGTGGAAGATAAAGTCTGGGTCACAACAAAGCACTGGAAGAACAACAGACCAAGCCGCAAGCTCGCGAGCCAGATGGAAGGACCATATAAAATCCTCGAGAAAACAGGACATTCCTTTAAACTCGAACTACTAGAATTGTAAGACCGTAGCGTGGATCTTAGGGCTTAGCTAGTAGTGTGACGGCTTATAGATGACGGAGGATCTTCGGCATAAAGTCGTCATAAAGTATTCTTAGAGACAATGTAACGAAGTTAGATCAGCAGAAGTACTCTTGATTCTGTAATGTAGAAAAACTAATCGCTGCCCATTCTACTATGGGCAGCGGACTGCTTAAATATATGGTTCAACCGGCTCCCCGATGGCTACCTTGTTCTCTGATCCGACTCCCATTGTCTTGACTCTGTCTGCTATCGGCGACGTCGTCTGCTACCGACGATGTCGTCAGATCGGTATCGACTGCTTTCAGACGTCGTTCTTCTGACGTACCGTTTTTGTAGCGACGTCTTTGTCAATGGATGTAGAAGGCTGCTTCCGTTGTTTGCTTGGCAGTTGTATGCGGTTGCAGATGTTGCTTGCTTATGGATCATGTCGTCTTCGTGGAGGTCTGACGTCGTTGCGCCGTCTGGCAGTTGGAAGCGGTTTTGGAAGTCTGACGCGGCTATTAGCCTCCTTTGTGGGAGCCTCATTGCTAGTGCCTTACAAGAATCAATGAAGGTACATCCGGTTTTCCATGCCGAGAAGCTACGAAAGGACCCAGGAAACCCCCTGTCTGGACAAGCCAACCCAGAACCCCCGCCGCTAAAGCTCGAGGATAGTAAAACTGAGTACGAGGTAGAAAAGATTCTAGCAGTAAAGCTCGTACTCGCCAAATTGAAATATAGAATACAATGGAAAGGATGGGACCCAGATCCGGAGTGGTACCCAGCCTCCTCCCTAACTAACAGCCCCATCGCCTTACAGGAATTCCACGAACAGAACCCCGAGCAGCCCGGGCCCCCGAAGAACCTCCAATATTGGCTAGAATGCGCCCAAAAAGACGTGTACCCGGATGCTCGCCCCGACGACAACAGCACGAATACAAGAAAACCAAGCTCGAGGACGAGCTTACTTCGAAGGGGGGGGTAATGTTACGATCTAGAGCCTCCGCGAGTCGCTACGAGCCGCATGAGCTTATCGCCAGACCCACGAGCCTCCACAAGCTCACGAGCCTCCACACGGATCTCATCGTGAGCTGCTACTATTCGTAGCATAGCCAGCAAGCCCAACTGCACCTAGCACGGCACGGACACCTCGAGACGCCCATACCGGGGGTTCGAGAGCTTCTTCTTCTCATGTATATAAATGCGAGGTCTCCTTCGAGACCTACTTTTCTCTTTAGCTTTGAATCGTCGAATAGAAGTAGTCCTATCTTGCTTTCCAAGCGCCTGAAATCTACGTTCGTGACAATATCCAGCTTTCATAAACATAAATAGGTCAGTCATTAATAGTTATTATTTGTCAGATACAGATGTTAGTAATTTAGTTTCAAATATTAAGATGCACTTACTATAGTAATATATATAATTCAATATTCTTAGATTATATGTAATTGTTGACCATAATTTAAGTTATTCTAAGATCTTTATTTACTAACTATTTGTAAAACCGTAATGTAGATCTTAGGGCTTAACTAGTAATGTGATGGCTTAGAGACGATGGAGAATCTTTGGCGTAAAGTCATCATAAAGTGTTTTTAGAGACAATGTAATAAAGTTTGGATCAGCAGAAGCACTCTTGATTCTGTAGAGTAAAGAACTAATCACTGTTCATCCTACTATGGGCAGCAGGCTGTTTAAATACATAGTTCAGCCAGTTCCCCAACAGCTACCTCGTTCTCTGACATGACTCCTATTATCTTGACTCTTTTTGCTACTGGCTATGTCGTCTGCTACCGGCAATATTATTGGATTGATATCTACTGCTTTCAGAAGTCGCTCTTCTGGCATACCGCTTTTGTAACAACGTCTTTATCAATGGAGGTAGAAAGCTGTTTCCATTATTAGCTTGGCAGTTGTATATGGTTGCAGATGTTGCTTGCTTATAGATCATGTCATCTTTATGGAGGTCTGATGTCATTGCTATCTGGTAGTTGGAAGCGGTTTTGGAAGTCTGATGCGGCTATGAGCCTCCTTTGTGGGAGCCTCATTACTAGTACCTTACACTATTGCATTAAGGTTATTCTATCTAAATATACATTGATGCATACTGTAAAACCAAATTGCGGATCTTAGAGATAGATAGTAATTTGATAACTCATAGCTACAATATAGAGACTTTAGTGCAGAGTAATTGTACTACATTTATAGAAGTAATGTAATAGTTATAAAAGTGAAAAAGTAATTTAGATTAGCAGAAGTACTTTGGATTCTGTAATAGAAGAACTTATTATTACCTATCCTACTATGGGCAGTAGATGACTTAAATACATGGTTTTGCCAGCTCTTTACTAGCTACTATGTTCTTTGATCTAACCCATTACTTTAACTTCCTTTGATACTGGCAATATTATTATCTGGTGCTTCTATCATTTTTATAAGGTCATTATATTACTTTCATAATGATGTCTTGTAAACAAAAAATTTGGGAACCATTCTTGTCATTCATATGTTTGCGAAGAATGCTTGCAGCTGCTTTATTGTGAGTATTGTTATTATCATAGAAGTCTGATGTTGTTGAACCTTTGGGTAGCCAGAAGCAGTTTGGGCAGTCTGATACAGCTGAGAGCCTCCTTATGAGAGCCTCATTGTTAGTGCCTTACATTTTTATAGAGATGTTACAAAATGGCCTTAGTGTGTGGATGCGAGATGGTGTGGATTTTACAAAATGGCAATGTAAGTTGTGAATTATCTCCTCACTTCATGAGCGGTGGCTGCCACTCGCAAAGTACGTCACCCATCGAGGGGCGTACTCACTTCGCGAAGGGTGTATGCCTTGGCGAGTGACATATGCACTTTGCGAAGCGACTTTCTCACCAAGCGGCGTACAACACATGTTTACTTTGATCCATTTGACTAAAAGTTTGCTGAGATATCACTGTTGGCAATCAATGGGCAAGTTATTGCAACGACTTTCGCGTGTTTTACATCAAAGTTAACGCTGCCACCACACAAACCGCCAAAGTTCTGCCCAGGCCCTCTACAGCCGCCATTGTGTTAGCGAACCAAGGCTGTACGGTCCTGGCATCTGAGGTAAGGCCTGAGCTAGCTGAGGCAAGCTTCGGAA